>JARPRH010000707.1:1256421-1267485 GCA_031763665.1 Calameuta haemorrhoidalis
TAAATTTCCTTAGTGCGTTCTCATGCTACGTACAGAACATCCTGGAGTGCGGTGATCGCAGGACTCAGTGGATCTCGCTCTGCAAAAAGTTCCGGTACAAGACGTCTCACTGTGTAATACATATCCAGTTTCTGCTTTGCTTGTTCCAGACTCAACTTTGCGCCTATCAGAAAGTACTCTAGTCTGACATCCGGTATATCTAGGAAATACATACACACGATATTAGAATAGACAACCATTACGATAATCAAGAGAAAGGGCATCTGCAGCAGATAAAGAAAGGTTGGAGGGAGTAGGGGTGGGCAGTGGGGAAAGTAAGAGGGATGCAATCTAGAATAGAGGAAAATCATATGTTCTCAGCGTCAATAGCGTAACTGTAGAAGCTTCGAATTCGTAGAAGAAGATTTCGCCATTATTGCCTAGTCAAGATCGCAATTTGCACCTCCGGGAATCATCCGAGGGATGGTAAATATTTGAGTGGTTGTTGACAAAAGGTTATTCAACAGCCCTTGGGGAAACTTTAGCGAACTTTCTTTGGTTTGCTCGGTATATATAATGTGTGTATCTTTCCGTTCTTGTTTTTTAATTCTTGTCTATTTTTCAAATTTTTTTTTCTCTTCATCCCTCATCGAGGTTCTATTATTAGAATCGAATGGTTAAGGGTAAATGGCTTCTTTAGTAATTATCTTGCTGCGTGTTGATTCAAGTGGTGTGCTGTTTCACGTTTTATTGTGCACTAGAGTAACAGAGTGGAGACAGGCTTGATGCTATTAGATGACTGGGTGACTGAGGGACTAGTGGAATAGTAGGGTGCTTTCGAGCACCTTGAAAATTCAAAGGGTTGCCAAGTTCAGTATTCCACTTGAGAGCTAACATTCAAAACGATACAGAAAGGGTTTTCACCGAGGGGTTGTAATCACTTGCCTTCGTACAATGACCGTTACCTTTTATCCGGAACCCTTATACTAACCCTTCACTTTTACCTCAACCACCTTTATTCAAAATTCAGATCAGCGAAACCAGCCCTCATTCAAAATCCATATATTCGCTATGTCGGATAAACATTACGTAGATGATTTCTCTGATACTTTCATGGTCCATCCCTCGTTACGTAATTACTCCCTTGAGTGAAAAAAATAGGGTATAAAAAAAAGGATAAAAGATGAACGTAAAACCTTGAGGTAGGTGCGGCTGCAACCTCAGCCAATCTTGAAGTCTCTCCTGAAGATCCACTAGCAGTTTTTCATTTCCGCCTAAAGCACTGCAAACTTCCTCGTTGCTGCACGATTCCAGTAGTTTCGACATTCTTCCCCGAATCCCTTCACTTCCTTCTTTATTTTCGTTACTTCACAAATACTTTTACACACTAGCAATGCTTTATTGGCTATCTTAGAATCAGCCAGAAATCATCGTTACTCGCGTTCTCAAAGTATTATAAGGTTTTTTTTCTTCTTCTTCTTTCGGATGAATGAATATGATTTTTTAAACGTCCCAGCGCAGACGTCCAACGGAGACTGGACTTGTAAAGTTCTCAGCCAGTCAGTTTGAGTAATAGCGGTTCTGATTTTGCGCAACGCACTCCTTGACCACAGCAACTTGAAGAATGCTTTAGCGTTATGCTCGATGCGTGAGTGTAATTTTAATTTTGATTTCGCAAGGCGAACGCGTCAATTTAGGCGAATCGTGTCGTTTCGTGCTGACGAAGTGCGTGAACCTACCTGAATATGAATTACCAATAATTTCTTCTCTGACAAGTTTAGTGGCGCTTTTGAATTTAATTATTTTATTATACATTTCGTACGAACGTAGTGCAATGGTCGTTCGGAGAATCAAATTTGAGAAGCATGAAGGTACGATTAGTGTGCGTATATTTATGTTTATCGAATTATTTTTTCAGTAATTATATTATATCATTTAGTGCCGAGCTTTTTTTTATAATTTAATATCCCATTACTCCGTTAGCTCGTTGCGACCTTGGATGCCCGCGAAATTCAAATGTCGAATAAGAGATTCTTGTTATCCACGTTCCGAAGGACTGATTGAGAGATGTTTTCAGCAGGCACAGACAACCAGTCGCGTTATTCTTTGAAACGGAAACTAATGTCTTCGGTCTGGCCATGAAAATAATACATTATTATGCGCGACGTGCCAGCATGTCAGAGAGGAAGGTCAGTTGTGAAAACGTGCTCGACTATAGTCGTATATTTACCTACCTGTCAGCTTGATACTTGCTGAGATAATAAAAACACAAGAAGCACGTGTTCGTGTTTTGACGTACGTCAAAGCTGAAAGAAAATTTGATACTAAGTAATTTATCAGATATGTCAGAAAGACATATTGCTTTTTATATTTCTGGATATAGAGAATAGGAAAGGATCGATTAGAAGATATTTCAAGATCGGGAGGCAATTTTACTTTAATTTTATTAAAAATCTATATTTGTATATATATCATTATAAAATGAGTATGTAGATAATACTATCAGTGCACCTCACGAATCGTATTTTTCATTGCATTTATGTAAAAATTATTCTAATAGATATTGCATAAAAAATCCATTTATAGATGAATACCTGATAGTCGCGTCGAGGTCGCACGTGGTATTCAAGAGGACTCGAGTGTGATGAAAAATTATAAAAATTATGGAAATTATATAATTTATGCAAAGTATTCGAGCACTGGTTAACCTTTTAGAATTGTCGTAACATACCATGTCGGAATTACTAATGGGGGTCCTATTTCAATTCCTATACCAGTTTGTCCCCACCACTCGATAAACAGCCAATGAGCAAGCGACATGCCTTTGGTCGGTATTAGTAGTATTTGTAGATCCATCCTTATGAATTACACGATCAGCCGTTATTCGAATCCCTTCGATTTATTATACAGGGCGTGAAATGGAGTGGATCGTCAAATCCGCGGGATTATTTCAATCTTCAATATTCCCCCCATGTACGATACATATTTCGTATCTAAATTGATTGATAAGGCATCTTTGAGATCAACCGAAACTGCTGCTTCTTATATTTGAACGGTGCAGTCAAATGAAATAAGAAATCTACTAAGTCTTGTCCACTAAGATAATTCTGCGAGAAATTCTTAGAGGACAAGATGAAACGTATTAGAGGGATACAGGTAGGTACAGATGCTGTGCCTAAGGGAGGATTTGGTCCTGCGAAGGAGACGAAGTACGCAGGCGGTGGGATAAAAGTCACAATGGGGGTAAAGGGCAAGTGGGGAATCTGCCGCGAAATGGGTAGAGCTATACCCGGTCAAAGCGTTCCAATTTCCTACGGGATGTGCATCCCGTGGGAGAACCGTCAGGTTCGCAGGAGATCCGTACATTGAAAGGTCAATGGGGCACCAGAGTGCGTAGAGGTCGAATGGAATATCAGGGATACTTGGTATAGGCTAAAAGGAGTGAGAGGGATGGACAGGGAAGACGTTGCTAAGAAACAGAGAGACATTGTTTAAATAACGAAATAAGGCGACCTTATTAAAGGTTTAACGTGTACGACCTTACGGTGGGCCTGACTGAGCCAGAAGAGCCTAAGTGTCATCTACATATTCATGTCTACCAACCCTCTCGTGGTTTTACGTTCGCTGATACTACTTCACTTGGTAATAGGATCTGCCGTGGTATCAGTGATATGCATTGGTCGTTAATGGGAAGTTGGACTATTTTGAATTTTTGAAATTTTTCTTTCTTTTTTTTAAAGCAGGAATTAAAGGGTAGAAATGAACAGCTTTGGACTCTTTCTTTTAATAATCTTTTTAATTCTGAGATCAAGACTTTTTTATAGGGTCTAATTTGCATAGGTCTCTGGAATAAATTGAGCCAGACCTTACGCCGGTTATTGCAGAGGTGTTCGTAATATTAGGAGCGTCGCGACGCTTGGTTCGTAGGAAGACTATCTTCTTTGAAGAAGAAGACATGGAAACGATACGCGTCGACATTTAAAATAATAACATTTAATTCATCGCCCTTTCCGACCACTCGCTTAATTAATGAAGGCGACGGACTCTAGGAGGCTGTTAGGAAGGTTAAGGGCGCGGAAAATGGGCGAAATGACCCTGTTGGCAGGCATTGCCCGCTCGTTGAGACCACGTGTCCTTAATAGGCTGCGACTGCTGCTGCCCCTACTTCCTGTTCCTTTCAACGTCCTGATACTCGTCCACCGATTTTGGATCTGGACCTTTCGAAAGTTTTGGGAAAACGAGAGGGATAACGGACGGAAAAGGCAGCAGCCTATCATCCTTTGGGAACAACCCTCGTCGCGAGGTGTCTTATTAATTTTATTTCAAATACCCTCGATTCGCCAATTATGGAAGTATTGCCAGGCCAACGGAACACGTTTACGAATCTTTCCGGGTATGTGACAGACAGTCAAGCAATATGAAGTGGGTGCCGTCATCTTCCGTATTTCATTGGTACAGTCACGGAATGTTTGTATGGAAAAAAAAGAAGATAAAACGACGTAAAAATATCCCGATAGAATAAAGGCCAAACGTTATAAAAGACTTCTGATATCATCATTAGTCTGAAGTCGTCCTTGCGAAATTCAAGGCTTACAAAGCTCCTCTGAATCGCACGAGTACAGAATGAGAAATCAAATTGCCATAATAAAATTTCACATCATAGCCTGCTACTCTAAAACCAATTAACGGGTCCTTTTAATTTTTCAAGAGTCACCCGTTGAAAGAGCTACAAATTATTATCATCCGTTATCATTCAAAGGGACAAAGCAAAAGCTTCCATCCGTCGAAATCGCCCTCGCCCATCAGCATTCTTTCCAAGCCATTAAATCAGCCTGATCCTTTTCGAAATTATGTCGATGTAGATGACAGCTACTAGGCAGGCACGAGGGTCCTTCTGGCGCAATAAATTATTTAAAAAAAAGACAGGACTCTAAAACGTAAACTGATGTCGTTTTTCTCGTTCTGGTGCACTTCCTAGGAGGACCCTCCAAAGGAAGTACCTTAAATCTTAGTGCCGTAGCAGAAGTACCTTGTAAGGTCAAGTTACCCCTGAGTCGATAAGGGCATCGTAAACGGACAGGCCCAGCTGGAAATTGGGTTGCTCGACACTCCGATACTCTAGCCTCTTTTAACACTATGAAAAAGATAAAGACAGAAAAGGGCGTAGAAAGCAACCAAGACCTTTCCTCATTGGCAAGTAAATGCCACGGAATAAAAAGTAATAAGGTGGCGCTGCTGACATTTGTCTAACAAGACCCGAATTGATACTGAGCCGAGCCAAGGGAATGTCACTCCTTCAGTCCTAAAGGGACGCGTAACGTTTGGACGAATAAAATTACGCCTTGGCCATACCAGAGAGAGACTAAAGTCTAGGAGTAACTTACTGTAGTGACCTGACGAGAAGATTCGTTAAAACTCATGCATATTCACTGCGGTTTCGACGGCTTCAAACTCGAAAGGTTCTCGGAGTGAGATCGCGGTTAAAACGAATTACTCATTTCTATAAAATCCTTGAATTTTCACTACGCGAAATAGAGATCCGTTAGGAGCAAGATGGACGATGACTTTTCACTGAAGTATCCAACAATCGAATATTCACCTTAATTGCTTCGATGAAAATAACTCTGAAGCACCTGCTTTTACCGAAAGCTCGAGTTGAAAGTTTACGGAAGTCAAGGATCAATATCGATGGATGAAAAAATCCTCAGAGAGACGCTATACGCGCACCGGAAGTTATTTTAAATACAATGTAAAATCACAAGAGGAAGCGATATTCAAATCTATCCTTGATCTTTCATTCCTCGTGCGTTTTACTCCAGTGGGAGATTGGTGGTCTACCGCTGCCCTCTTGGCTCCATCTCGCCTAATGTCCCCGTTATTATTATCATTAAGGGTAATGGGTTGGCCGGTAGGAGGTCTGATTAAACCGGAAGTAATCTGTGGGACAGAGTCATCGCCAAGGTATCGCAGAGAAAAGAGGATACCAAAATTTTACAGCTGCTCTCGTATTCACAATTTTATTGCAAGCTCAGGCTTTTTTTCATTTTTTTTTTTCGTAGTTATTTTATTAATCTCTTTTTTGACTTTTCTGGAACGAGTGGAAAGGTCAGCCGACTGGCGACTACGGACAATGGGCAATTTTCTAGCAAAGTTCGAGGGATGAAAAGTTTGAGTCTGGCTCGCGACGATTAGATACGCGCCAGGTAATGGTCGAGGTCCAATCTGCATTCGTAATGACGGACGTGGAAGGTGACGCAGTGTCTGACCTCGGTACAGGGACATTGGCCATCTATTAACCCCTCGGGCCATAGGGTAGGTACTGCTCACCCCTTCTCTCTCTCTCTCACACATGAAACTGTGATCTACGCCTGGTTCAGCCTCGTTTCAGCTACGATCCACCCCGTAACCACTGACCTCCACTATACTCTGAACATGGTGAACTCTAACGTTATCGGATGCTGTCTCTCTACCGTTCCGAAAACCGCACTTACAATGTCCGGTCAGTGAGAATCTTCTAACAGGAGATGACAAGGTATCCTGGAGGATCTATATGCATACATATATATATATACATATATAGTCACAGTGAGTCTTTATTCAGTTTGAGTAACCACATACCCTGGAAAGTGTCAGGATTAGATTAACCTGCGAATAGTATAGTCTCTAATCGAGTTTATTTATTGGCATAACCACAGTGGGCAAATAATTCAGTGAGTCCGATCGGCCTGACGATAGAACGGACCGACGATATCTAGGTAAATTGGATAGACAGTCTCGGAGCTTATCCAAGGGAGTTATGGATCCAATGAAATTTCATAGGCAATTCGAATTAGCTTTATTAGTGTCCAACTGGTTGGATCTGTTTTCCATGTACAATAACACTGACGACAGCTGCATTTTAATTACCCATTAAACTTGCGGCTTGTCCAAGAATGAGTTCGGCTGGTCTCGATCGAGATTGAAGATCCTGTTACCTGGCTCCATAAATTTCAATGTAAGTGCTAAACTTTACTTTTCATCGCTACTCGGAAATTCCAATAAGAAAAATTCACGGTTTTATCGTGGAACGTGAGCCTGCTGAGTGCACAATGCCCGATACGTTCAGACAGCACTATTTAATCGGATTCCACGCGTCATTTGTTCCAAGTTAGTGAACCCGACGACAAGGGTACTTTGACTAAGGGGAAACTGGGCGGGGGGGGGGGGTGGGAGAGGGTTGAATTAGAAAGTATAATGCTTATGTTTTATAGATCCTTACAGGGAGCCACGCGGTGCACCGTGGCAAATGCAACTTTAGATTTTGCATAGAAGTTGCGCATGCGCACATTGACCAACCCTTATTGTTTCGTTTTGTTTACCCCGTTCGTCCTGCTCCTTCCAGTCAACTGGAAATTTGCATTCAGCTACGATATATATATCTGTCGTTGTATCCTGCTGACTCGTGTGGCTACCCTCGAATGCATCCCCTTGCATTCCCCTATAACCCAAGTGTTTGCTTAACTCGAATCAGGAAATTACATGGTGCTAAAATTGCGCAAAGAGGAGACTCGCTCGTGGTATGCTGAAAGCTATTGGCAAAGTCATTGGATTTTCGCAAAGTGGTTATACACATTTTGAAAATATATAAAGCAAGGGATATAAAACGTAGCCTTACAGCAGACCCTCATAAAAATGAGGTAATCGGGCATCTGGAGGGTCAAAGGGCTTACTGTCAAAGGATGACTTTAATTCTACAAAGTGACGCACGTTACACAGAAGGAGATCCCATACGCCTGTGTTAACGGGGCTATACCCTCATCAGCAGTAGGGCGTCACGACGCCACAATACAACGGCGAAACGACATTCGAGTAGCAGGGTACCAGGATACGGTTGTACACTGGTGCAGAGGTACCCATCAAATATTTACTTGGCATAGTATATGCCGGTGTCATAAGTGGAGGGGTTTGATGTAAGCGGGTGATACAAGGGTGCGTGAAAAATTTGCTGTCGTTCGATATTTAATTATTTACAGCTACGCCTATCTCAGGGGAGCGTTTCGCGCCATTACGTTTAAAAGCATTGCAAGCGACTATCGAATTACCCAGGGTGGCATCTTACACGAATTTCTTTTCACGAGGACAAGGGATGCTGTGATCTAAGGTTCTCGTGGGGTGAGCCAGTCAACCAGGGTGGAACGGATCATCTAAAAAGCAACGGCCTGACACCGCCGACGACGTCCTCGATGCGGTCTTCGCATTAACCATTCAAAAGCCATTGTAGCCGGAGATTGTATCGGGCGTCCCTTTTGAATCGGAACACAGGATGACTTTGAGCTTCCCTAGGGATGCTGCCACGGCTACGGGGTACAATGTGCTGATTGGAGAGATCAAAGCGTCGATACGAAGCGACCACCGTTGCACTGGATAGGAAGTATTTAATTATTGGCTACTCGAAGAATTCAGGGGTCGTTCTCTCAAAAATTATCGCTCTCCGTTATTCTTTGGAGTACTCGGTTCTCCTTTACGTAATCACATTTTTAAACTGTTAGTATGTTTTAAACTGTTAATGTGGGGGACAATGATTTTTCGGGTGACGTAACTGGATAGTGTGCGTTAATCTTTTCATGAGAACTGTACTAAATTTTTGAAGAAAAATACCAATTTTTTGTACGATTAGTCCCACGTCGACAACGTTGTCAATCGGTAACTGTCGTCCCAACGTGAAGATAACAAAGCTTTCACAGGATCATTCGTCAAGGGGAGAAATTAATTTTTTTCTCGTCATTCACGCTTCGCCAATAATTCAATGTCGATTCATGGGGCTTTCGATTTAATAGAAAGTCTTTGTAGCCACGTGTATATTGACACCTACTTTTTGTTATCGCGTCCGCTACCCTTTCGATGGAATAATTTTTGATCAAACAACACAATTAATAATTTTTGTCTGAACCAATGTGTATCCATCGATCTTCGCACGGACTCGGGGTGCTTCGCCGACCTCCGGAAAAGCTCGCGGCTACGGGGGTGGGGCCTCGGGGGTTCGCTCTGTAGCGTCGTTATTCGACGAACGGCGCTCGTCGAATGCGTTGACTCTCCGCTGGCTTTCGTGAAGCTTTCGCGTGGCACAGGATTCCCTTGTGCTCCTCTGTGCTTTCTTGTGCTCGGTTAACTTCGTATTTGTAATTTAAGCACTCGGGATCATACGCCATAGGCGCATACGTGGGTCGCGATTATATTTACTTTGACCTTTTGTCCCGACTCGCATGTCAAGACGCGTCAGTTAAAACTTTTCAAACAGTTCGAATTTATACGTTTTCGAATGTCGAGAGGCATGGATGATGTGTTTATAAAGTTTGGTTTACATAGGCCTAAAGTAAAATTATTTTCCTAAGTAAATATTTGTTTGTTACACCAGTGGTTTGAAGAAAAACGATTGTTTACTCACTGTTTATGAAAATCTGTTTAATAACTTGAACTTCCTTTTGTGATGTAGCGATGCGAGTCACGTGTGCAAACTTGTAATTTTTCTAGTTTTTTGTTTTATACTCAGTTTGTACATCGTTATTGGATCATATGGGTATCGAGTATCTCGTGTAAGTAAATTAGGTTATGTCTTCGCAGAGTCTGTGACAGGCTAAAGCAGCGAGTCTTCATTAACCTAAAAGGTACTTGAACGATGCGAAACGTTAATTATTAATCAACACAGAATAGTGTCGTTGGATTAGAAAATTATCGAGAAAGTGAAACGGGTGTGTTGTGATCTGACAATTCAATGGGCTTGTCTGGATAAATGAAAACGAATCGATCAATTCCGAAACGTGTTCATACTGGAAAAATTGTGCTCGGATAATCTTACGTGTTTTTCCGACAGTCCCATTGTCTCAGGGTGTCGACTGAGTTTTCATTTTGTGAGTGTCCATCGATTGACATGTCCGCCACGTCTAGTAAAACGATACGATTTGACTTTGTTAACTCATCGGTATCGTTAACGAGGTCGTAAAATAAAAAAAAAAGTGTTAACCCGCGAGTGCATACAGAGTGACTGGAATTCTAATAGAGGGTTATGTATATATGCATTATATATATACAGCTGAGTAAAATACAAACAATAAGACAGGAAATCATCGCATGATGAGGATCTTCAAAATGTAAGTAAATAAATAATGAAAATGATTTTAATTTTCGTTGAGTCCTTTCAGTGCTTAAAGTATCAATTTCTTTCCTACCTTTTACCTTATTGGAATTCTCTGAGTGTGCGAGAATTTTGTTGTCGAGGCATTCTGACAGAATAAAAAATATAGGACAAAGTTAATGACATTTAATACGAAATGTAAAACGTAATACAACCTATGATGCAAATAGATGGGTGGGAACGGAAAAAAATATAGATGCGTCATAAAAAAAAGTTCGTCATGGGGTTGATGTGCGATGCACGACAAAGGACGGGTAGGATTTTACTGAAAATAGGAGAAATGGAATTATTACCAGCGGCCGGTTCTGTTTTAGTGAAATTTCACGGAAGCTTCCGATTCTCGTTTCGATACCGTATGGCTACCGGTCTTTCCGCTATCTCATTGGATGTTTCGATGTTTATCTCTTACAGAATTTTGCCGCAACGGCCTCATTTCTCCTATTCCAAAATAAAGCTTTGTACAAGCCAAAAATGTTTGCCAACCCTGAATGAAAGCGTATGAAAATTTACAAAATTTGATAAAGCTTAAATATCCCTTTGCGCGGGTATAGATGAACTACAAAATTGCCTGAGCACGGGCAATCGATTGTATTATGCAGTATATTTAAATTAAAGATACACGGGTGGTTTTCATTTGGGCGATTTGTCATTGAGAAATAATGTAATATCAGGATAGATCAGGATGGTGATTGAGATAGGCAGGAAGTTAGCTGGGAAAGCAGACGGGCGTGCCAAGACTATTCCGAAAGAGTTACCGGCGACGCTAATATCAGTAATACAGAGGCCACAACCACCCCGTACCATTTCTGGCCGGATTCGACCCTGTTTCAACCCCGATTCGAGCCACCCTGGAAGCCCGACTGGAACCGGAACCACTGAACCTCATCTCAGGTCGGCTCAGCCCATACTGGAAC
>JARPRH010000707.1:1275779-1290340 GCA_031763665.1 Calameuta haemorrhoidalis
ACGATTCTTCTTACGGGGTTGCGGATAAAGTTTTTTAATTAAATCCCAGCTTCTGATTTCAATTTATCTTTGCTCTCCGCGTCTTCTACTATTTCAATTCGACTCTTAACTCACCTGGTTACTTTATTTCTCTCATTCGTCAGTACCATTGTCGTTAACCGTTTTTATCCCCATGTTACGCAAGTCATCTTCATTTCGTGATATTGACTGTGGGACTAATTTATTATTTCGATATCATTATTTACTTCTTATTACTTATTCCAAACAGACAATCTATACACGACACAAGTCCCCAGGCTAAATATACGAAAGTCGAGTAAATTTGAATTTTGAAATGATATGAATTAAAAATCATAATTATTTTTCATTTTTTAAATTATTTATCCTGATAACCGTTTACACCAATCTGGACCACATGACAGATAACCATATGGCAAATTAAAAAAAAATATCATTACACGAGAAAACTTTTAGTGGGAACTATCCAGGGCAATCTTAACGAGGTCGGTGCTTGAGATCTGGTCCAGAGCTACGGGAGAGGGAGAAATGTCAAACTATTTGCTATAGTCTAGGTATCTAGATACGCCTTCTGGACCCACGGGCAGAAGCTGACAAATTGTACTCTGTCGTAATGGTACTGTCGGCTGGTAGGTATAGTGGTAACTGGTGTTAATACTGGGTGGTGATGGCGTTTCTCCGGAGTCAGGATACCGGAACACATAATTTAGCGTGTTTCAAAGGGTGTTTCCTTCGAACGTACCTTGTGTTAATTATACCTTACTAAACCCAGGAAGGAAGGAAGGAAGGAAGTTGAGGATAGTGTCACAGCGTTATCTTCATCCTTTGAATTTATTAATCATCCGACAAGATTCTCTTCGAGAGAGATTGATTTTCTTAATCGTAGATATCTGCAATTCAGAAATTTTATGAAGGACTATGTCTGACGATTTTTTTTTATGCTTTTCCAAGGGATACACGGCTGTTCTGGTTTAGCTGCGTTATCCCATGATCCGCGTTCTCCCTAAATTATTCAATTCATTCCTGTGGGACCCGTCTTCTATCTTCCTGTTGTTCCCTTTTATCCCTGCTTTAAGTTTCTAAAACGGCTGGAACTCGTAACTGAAAACATTCTCTCCATATACGGGAAAACGAATCCCTTGGGGACGGCAGAACTGACGTGCTACCAAAGAATCTCATTAAATTTCGCTATATGCCACGAACTAATAATCCTCGTTAAACTGTCTCTCAAGTTCTTCTAATTAGCTTATTCGCTCACTCGTGGCAAACAAACGAACGAGTTTTTTTCTAGGGTTATAGGGTCTCTCTCTCTCTCTCTTCCTCTCTCTCACAAGTTAAAATCCTCAACGGGATATTTTACATGAGCTGTTTTTCATTATATCACATATGCTTATATTTACATAAAAAAAAAAAAAAATCAGCATATTTTTGGACAAAATCCCAGGCTGCTTTTCTGCTACTACACCGAAGTATTATATAATAGCAGCTCCAGTAGAAAGGTCTGTATGGCTCTTTGACATTGAAGAAAAAGCTTGCTTATCCTCTATCAAGGGTTCGGGTGAAAAAATTACAGGATAGCAATATTGCTGGGTAGGCAGCTGTTCCGGGTTCTTGATCGATAGTGCTTTTGGTCCTCTGAAGCTCAACCCTCTGACCCTCAATAGTTCAACCCATTCTTAGAACTAGTCGAAGGTCCAGCTGAACCTTCGTTGAAGGACATGTCCTTGACAAGGACCCTTTGAAAGAGCATATACGTCTACGAGGGATCCTCGTATGAGAAATTACAATCACTTTTTTTTTTTATTATTTTTTAGCTGATGGAACAGCTTTCGCCTTCTTATTCAATTCGTGACAGTGCATCCAAACTGCATGGATCCGGTGGAGATAGATATAAGAAGACCATGCTTTAGGGAAGTCGCGATACGTCGCGACGCCTTAGCTTGATTAAGCGGAGCGCCGGGAGAGAGATGGACGTAAAAAAGAGGGTGTAAGTGTATGTCCAAGGGGTGGGCTAAAGAATACCATGCGCCACGAGGACTCCTGTTAAATGTCTCGCATCTGTCTCTGGGCTTTTCCACCCACGAGCTGTCCTCCTGAAAGTCCAGAGAAAAACATACCCACGAAGGGGGGGGGGGGGAGGCAAGAGAGATGGGAAGAAAGAAAAAGAGAGAGAGAGTGAGAGAGGGGGGAGTGGTAGAGAGTGTCTTTCAAGCACTCGGTACTACTTTCTACTACATTCATGGCTATCCTTTCTGGCACGACCCTCTGACACCACTGGCCAACATCCGAGAAAATTCTCACCCGAGTCCACTTGGCCTCCTTCATCTCTTCCTATTCTTTTACATCGTCCCCGTATTCTTTTTTATCCTTTTTCATTGTTCTCTGCGGCAGCCGCTACCAAGGGACGGGGAGAAAGTGGCCCATTTTTTGAAGGATCGAGTTATCGTACGATAGCTGCAAGGGTGGGTCGTCGTAGAAGGGGACGAAAAAAAAACTGCAAAAATTTTTCTTTTTCTCTACAGGGGAAAATCGGTCGATAAATAATTTTAAAAGTCGCAAGAAGAGGATGCAGTAAAGTATGCTACTTTTTATTTCGTAAAACTGTATTTTGCTTTAAAAAAATGTTGGAACTTCTTTATCAGTAGTCATTGCGCGATTAGGTGGATCTTCGGTTTCTATAAGTCTGTCTGTGCTTCTCAGAAAAATAAAAGAGACCTAAGTATATGGGGATCGCGTGACCTTATTTCCTGAATGGTATCCAGTGCCAGTCTTATCAAGAAAAGCCTTAGCCAGTGAATTCCTGGCTTTCCCAATGATCTGAACAGTAGCTAGTAGTTTAACTCCGTAGCCAGTCAGCCGGCCGCTCGAGCGGACGAGAAATTTCCTTGGTTTCCAGTTTTGCCTGCATTTCTTGTTCGAAATTAATAAGCAGTCCTGAAGTTCATTTTAACTTGATAACGACTCTTCAGCATTCCTTGTCTTTATGATTTGCGTCTATTCGACGATCTTACCGACCCGGACACGTGATATTGTAGCTGGTACTCGGGAGTAGGGAAACTAGATGGAAACTCCAGATTTCACAACCCTTTCGCAAAAATCCCTACATATTTTTTCCTCTTCCTCTCACGCGAGCTAACTTTTGCCTCAGTGGGATACGGCTGCAGTAAGTAGTAATCCGCTGTGATTCCTTCCGGTCTCGCGTTTGTTCATCCCCGTCAGCATCCATTGCCGTACCTATAAAAGTCTCACAGAATGATCCCGACAAAGGATACAGGATACAGGAAGGATTATGGTACAGCATCGATGCGCCGCGACGTCCGCCATTAGAATCAGGAACTCCCAGGCTCCAGAGCAATGATGACGATACCATAATTCCATCTAGAATTCGATCCGAATCCCAAAATAGGCCATCGGGATAATACCGTTGCTTGACGAAGCGTCGTAAAGCACAGTGAAGCATAGACGAAGCACAGCGAGGCGTGGTGAGAGCTTGCGAACCGACAGGAAAGCTCAATTCTCGCCGGTCGAATTAGTTAAGCGTAAGATCCTGTGCGTGACGTTTACGAGGTGTGACGTCACGGCGCGATTCGCCTTAACGATGCAGATGCCACCGAGGGACATATGCACGACCTTTAACCTCTGGCTATCCTAATCCAAAATCCATTCCTTTACCGCTTATCCTTGTTCTCAGCGACTGGTCAAACGTTCGATAAATCCCAGGCTAAATTCTTGATATCGGCAGCCGGCAGTGACGTCGTTCAAATGGCAAAAGGATTGATCTAAAATGTGAATAATACCAATTTAGGTCCATCGCAGCCTCCCGTTCGCTTCCTCGTTAAAAAAGAATTTTTTTTTTACTCATTATTGAGATATTTTAAGGCTGTGACGTAATGGCTCCTCTCGTTCAACCATTTTATATACTCTTTCTCGAATATAGACGGAAGACGGGGGCGCCACTTTGACGACGAGAGTTGCTATGCGAACTGCGTCACTTCCTGCTCCGAAGGCAAACAGGCTCGGTAGAGAAAGAGAGATGGATAATGTAGATGGAGGGAATGAGAAAAGTAGATGTTCCTGGAAACACTGAGGCACAGGGAGGAAACAACTCCTAATGACATTTGCTATTGTATGAACTTTGCCCTCCGCTATCTCGACCTCTACTCTCTGCAATGCACCCAGGAGAGTTGCAGCACTGCACATGGTCTCTGCACAAGAGCTTTCTGCTCGATGTCATCAGTATGGAGGGTACAGTAGACCGACTTTGCTAACCGAGAACCAATCTGCTGTAGAGTTGATGATGGTTCGTACAGTTTTCATTAATTCAACTTGCTGTTTGGCTGTACGTCGCTCGATTAATTTCAAATGAGAAAAAACTTAATTCCCGTGCTCATTTAGATATAGGATTTTTCTTGCTTGTTGGTCACTTTTTTTATATCTCGAATCTGGATAGTCATAGGACCAGGGTGGGAATAATCAATAGAATTGGCTAGGGGGCAGGGTTGAAAGTTGACTCGGTTCGCGCAAGCAGAATTCAGACGAGATGAAATCAGGATTGACTGGATTTAAGAATCATTAGTAGGAATGTATATACAGAGGCGGATGAGTAAGCTGATTGGATTTATTGGATGAACGTATTGCTATCTCGTGCTCCCTTTCATTTCCTATCAGTACTTTCTGGATCGGTCGCCAGGTCGAGTAGTCGTGTAGTAAAAGTTCCATAATCCTAGAAAGTTACCGTAATCCTACGCTATAGCGATAATCCTCGACTTCTCTTCATTTATTATTCGCGAGTACTTTCTCTGTCAAAAGTTCATGTCGATGCAACTTCGACGTTTATCGCTAAGAAATAAGTCAGTTTTTTTTTTTTTTTTTCCTATAAAAATCCAACCTCGCTCGTTACACGTTTCGTGCATTTGTATATTTTGTTGCATTCATACTGCATCTTTTCGATGCTTAAATAACTTATGACAATAATTAGATTTGCAATATTGGCGCACGAATGGATACTGTCAAAATATTCAAATATTGTAAATAGGTTTTGAACCAAGTCTATGAATAAACCACGACCCACAACGGGACTACTGACCGCTGTTTGAATACCCTCTCGAATATTAACTGTATACCCAATCCGCCATTTTCGACCAAAGCCTCGTGGTTTATGCATTGATTTTTCTTTTTGTTACAGGCTTCTACAGATGTTTCTCTACCTTGAAAAATACTCAATACGGAAAATGCTGAACGCGAATCCTCGTTAAAGGTTTACCTGTGCCGGTATTGAGGTTCGTAGTAACATTACTTTTGTGTGTATATATATATTTTTTTTTTGAAACGTGTTTTTAAAGCTTGGGCCTGGTTTTATAGCATCGTAAAGTAAGCCCACGGGGTTATCTTACGGTTTACCCCTCTCATTTCTACCACGTAATATATTATAAAGCTCCAAGTTTATTGTTTATCGTGCAGCCTCTTCTTGGCGTATCCTACCCTTTGCCGGAGCTTCAACCCTTGCCATATTCGCTAACGTAGTTTCGCTGAAATCTCTAGAAATGACCCTTGCGTGACCCGAAGGTATCATGGGACACGCGACGTTCTTCGGTTATACCCCTTCGACCTTTTTTTCTTTTGTAAAATAAAATTTTTACATTTGGCTAATCGTTGCTCCGTGAAATACCACGTGCCCTTTGACTTTTTGAGTTACGGTTCACAGGCATGCGAATTTTCGATCGATCTCGCGACAAGGATGACGTTTATACTCGCTTACGTAAAGGCGAATTTTTTTTGTTAATTTTTATCTTTTTTTTTAGAGCACAAATTAATTTTGACCTACGTCGCGTACTGTGTTACGAGGCTGTGCGTTTACGTGGAGCAAATAATTAATTATAACAGAAATGCGATATCTTTTTTACGAAGACATACAGTGCGTGCAGGTTGAGCCCTGGTGCGTGCACAATATCTCTTAGGAACTCGGCAGCTGAAAGAAATCAAGGAAATTTGGACAATCACGAGATTCGTGACGGACGGCAATGTCTTTGTTATTCCAGTGTCGTTAATAATCTCGGTGAATTTTCTATCGTGCAAATTACGGTTCTGCTTGAGTTATTAGTCACGATTATCGTGTGGATATATATCGCGCGGTCTTATGCAACGTACGTGACCCGAACCATCATATATAACGTGAATGCAATTACGGTACGTATAAAATTCGTGGAAAAAGTATTGAGCCAGGAAAAAAATTCAAGACGGCTTAAAGCGTCTAACAGGTGTCGAAGAGTCATCAGGATTTTAGGCCACGAAGAACTGCTGGTATTCAATTGGAAATAAGAGTCATTCTGTCGAATCCTGAAACAATGAATATATATTTTAAGTACTTTTATGACAATTCAGATGGATAGTTTTACTCTATTTTAGGTAAACCACAATTGTAATAGCCATTTTTGTGTTTGTCGTAACATCTGTTTCCTTCGGTATAACAAGACACTTGCGCGTGTTGTTCTAACGGCCAGCAGGAAGGGTCCTCGAACATGTATGGATAAGACAAGGAAAGGGATGCTGAGGGTCTTTTTGTATGGCGTTGAGAGTTCTTTGCAGTAAGGTCCCGAAGGGAGCGATATCACCCCGAGGCTTGATGATAAGAACGATAACGATCAAACATTAATACCACAAGGGTTGTCCAGACGAGCTGCAGGTGAGCAGTTCTTTATCGAAGGGTAGTTACACTTAACTCCTTTAGCCCTTGGGTGTCACCGTCTGACAGACTCTAGACTATGATGTTTTTTCGTCTTCCATGACCCGTGGACCAAATGTCTGAACGTTTCTATGCTCCTGCGCCTTCGCGTCTCGATCATTAAATTCTTCATTGCCCAAATATCAGCCTGTCCGTAAGAGCTGAGGATGTCATAATTAATTCGTGAAGAGTATTTCTATCATCTTAAAAAAGCTCATGGCCAATTAGAAGCCTGATAAATTTGAGCAGTACGAGCCGAGGAGCGATATCAATGATAATAATTGTATCTAATGATTCTTCGTTCAGTCTTGTGAAAACCAGGCAGATTTCTATTGTAATGATTTATAAGAATATCATAGCCATATATTCTTAAAGCACAGTATAAAATCCGTTCTGTCGCGTAAAAAACTTTTTATAACCGGCGGAAAGGTTTGTATAAAGGTACCTTCAGCTCGGTGTAATCCTTTCATATTTCATCGTAGGATAGCACTGACCGTCATTACACGCGTGGATTTCATTACCGCGCGCTTTCTGTATTCCACTTGTAACTCTTCAGTGAAATTGTCCTGGAACGTTCCAAATCGTCCTACGTGGCTTAGGTCCTTTCATAAACCCTTTCGGTGTGCACAATGCACTGTAACATTTTCAGCACCCTTTATCCCTTTTCGAGGTGATGCTGTGAACAAAGATTAAATTAGAATAATTCAAGGAAAAGGGAGAAAGAGAAGGAAGCGAGGTTAAGTTGACTTACAACCTCTCGACGTGTTCACTCTGAACTTATCCTTCCCATTATTTCTCCCTGTTCCTACAAATTCTCTCTGATGCTTTTGGGTGATGGAGATCATGGACCTTTCCGTGACATACGTATTCATACATTGCCGCCAGATAATTAAAATCTGATGATGCTCGGGCAAGATGCAGACTAGCCAGGTAATAATTCGTAAAAATTGTCTACTCCAGAAAGGATAGGGAAATAACGCATTTGAATTTGCAGCGAAAATCCGATTTTTTTTTTTGTGAATTACTCAGCCTTCACGGCTTGAGTATAGCTTACACGTTTCGTAATTTGGAAATTGCTACCCTCGATACGTGTAGAAAGTATAATGGCGCCTTGGGGAGGTTAGGACGTTGATAGCAGAAAAAGGTCCTTGTGGCTTGACGATCCTTTCGATATCCAGGGGATCGTTTACGAGGAGGCTTTTCAAGACTTCAAGGTTTCAGGGTCTACGAAGTTAAGGGTGATATGGCTGTGGATGACTAAGGGGGGTAAGAGGGTGGCTCACTTACGATCATGATACCAATTCCCCTATGGTATTTTTTTAACACAACGGACACCTAGTTGGTTGAATTTTTATTTTCTGACTATGGGATGGTCGGTCACGGTGGGATTGAACTGGGAGGGAGATAGTGGAGGAGAGATGAGAGAAAGAAAGAGAGAGAGGGAGAGAGGGAGAGAGAAAGAGAGAGAGAGAAAGAGAGAGAGAAGGCGTTGCGAACGAGCCGAATGGCATAAACCACAATTAATCCTGGGATGCGAGTTAATTGCTGGCTCGATTCTCTGAAACAGTCGATCCTAGCCGACCTCACTCGTTAACCAGTAACGATTCGACAATGCGCTGATTGTGGTACCAAGCACCTTTTCTTTGTCGAGTATTTCAATCTTTTGAGTTTTCATTGGAGCGACGAGTTCCTTTCGTTCCTTCGTATTTATTTATTTCCTGTTGTGTATTTTTGTAGATTTTTTTTTCTCTTTCTCAAACAAGCTGATTACCGGCTTTCGTGGATTCAAAGTGGTTATGGTACACTTTTCTTTTTCTTTTTCCTTTTATTGGGTCATGGAAGATGGAAAGAACGGAATGGTGGATGAGGTGTTCTCAAATATGATAGAATTCAATGACAAAAGAACGGCAGCGTTTGTAAAATTATATACGAGGTTGAGTGCGGCAGTGCGTGATGAAGTGGATGACGAAGGGTGCTCGGGTGGGGTGGAGGGGGGGCAGACCCGGGTAAAAAATAGTAAAAGAAGAAGAAAGAAATGACAAAACGCGATGAAACAGGGGAGATAAATGAGAAAAGTGGAGGGAGCGTACCTAAAAGCTGCAGAGCTTGCAGCAATTCGTCAAGGGTCGAAGGTGTCTGCTTGTGTTTACGATCCTCCTAGACATTAAGCTCACGCACGTCCTCGATATGGAGTGTAGCGTTCGGGTTGGGTCGGGAGTGGAGGGTACGACAGTGCTTCCTAATCGAAAGCTCTCAAGATGGCAGCCGTGAAATGGGCTATGACGTTGGTCAGTTACCATGATCCTCTTACTCGTCCTGTTCCAGCTGTTCCGGGTGAGAACGTAGTGAGAGCTTTCAAGCTTGCACCTGGGAAAGACATAAATTCTCAAGAGATGGAGAGGACGATTAGGAAAAAGGTATAAAAAGGGCGAAAGAGAAATGGCGAGAATGCAAGAAAAAAGAAAGTTAAAGTCGAACATCCCTCTGTGTGTCCTTTCAAGATCTCATTAGAATCGTCGGGAGCTCTAGGGAGCTTTTCGACTGGGAGAGTTAATGGCCACGGCCGTTGGCTTTTAAGCGAATTTTCCCAATCGAATCGGCCAGTTAAATTGGACGAATTCCCGTTGACACACTCGACTCAACGTACAAAGGTTAATCGGTATTTGTTGCCAAAGGACGAAGTTGGAGCAAATCCTGCAAAAACGCAACGCAGCTAAAATTACTTGAAGAGAAGTTGGGTTTAGGCTAGGTAACAGAGAAGAAAAAAAATATGGAAAAAAAAGGATAGAAGGAAAAGATTTGCGATACGTAATCCACACAGGACATCTCGGTAACAAAATGACTGTCCGCGTCTTTTGCCATCGGCTGTCGCGATCTGTACATTGGTCCCCTGGGAGTTGCCGACCAATTCCCGTTCTATCTATTTTTACTCTCTTCCCTTACTCTAGTTTTGTCCCCTTCTATTCTTTACCAAGGATACCAAACATTGATTCGTCCGCAAATAAACCTAATCACGTGTACTATTTGACTGGCCGAACATAGAGTCGAGATTCTACATCGAAGCTCTTAAGGTACCAGCCACGTATCCGGATACCTTCATGGTACACAGAGCTTTTCAAATGAAAATCGTTTAAGGCACGTATGCTTTAAATGAATCCCTGTCTTTCGCTTTAAAAATTATCCCCTTGTGAGAAACTCGTGTAACAATATTAAATTTTCCATAGTTTTTACTTTTATTTTAAATAATAATTTTTTTTTACCTGGTCCAATTGAATTAACCCTCCTGTCACTAGATGCAATGGGTCTTATCGTCCTAGAACTTCACGGTTCCCTAAATTTCAGAATACCAGCGACAAGAGACCTTCACACTATTGACCGAGATTCAAAACAAAGGAGGGCTGAATTCGAGGGTAGGTGGGCTTTAAGTGTGCAAGGGGTGCTTTTGCAGCCAGTAGGTTGACTTGACTGCCTTCAACTGCCTCGACTAACTCATTGCTCTTTTCATCCTTCTCTCCTACGTCATCTACACCATATTGTCATTGCTGCCACTATGGGTCCTCGTCCCCCTATTTCTAAATCCTTTTAACACCACTAGCAAAATTCTATCTGTTTCTCTGGTCTTGTTATCTTTTTCTTTCATGCCGAATGTAACCTTCGTTAAATCTTCATATCCTCCTACATGTATTTATGATACAGTATCGTTCATTGAATAATACGTGTGACTAAAAAGTTATAGCTCGCTTTTTCACCTTTTCATTCATACGCGCATTAATCTCTTAGAAATCCATTCATACGAGTCATATCAGTTACATCGCTTACACATATGTCATGCCTCAGTCTCTTGATGAACTGCATAAGGCCGGAGCTTTTATAAAAGCTACCTGGATTATTATAGCGTACATAGCTGACGCGTATATAATGTTTTTTTCCCCCTTTAGATAAGACTTCATAATGAGATGCAAAAGGGTGCATTTTATTTTTCTATATTTCTGAGGTGTAAATTACTTTTTTGTATCCAAACAATATCCATTGTATCGAAACAATATGAAAATATGAAAAATAATTTTTGTGCGATGCGATCTGTTTTTTCATTTTTAAATTTTACCTTATCTGGCGATTTTTATTTTTTCTCATAAAGACCACTTAAGAGGAATTTTCAAAGGGATATAACAAATTAAAGATTAAGGTATGAATGGTGCTAGAGGTTTTATTCGCTACGGGATCGTAAGAAATAATGGCTGCCCGTTTGGCAGATTTTTCGGGGTAAGGCTAGTCGAGAGTCAACTCGTGTTGAATCCCAGAGAATGGATATATTTCATTTGGACCCTATGCTATTTCTTTCTTATCGTTAGCCTTAGTATAAGAATCAAGCACTTTTTCTTTTCTCCATTTCCTTCCCTCCATACTATTTTCTCATCCCTCTACGTCTCCCAGTATTTCCCCCGTCCACGCACCCTTTGGGATCTCTCAGACCCTGATTGTTTACCGAACGATAACTCACTAAATTTCAATAAAACTTTCCCAAGACTTTATTTAGTTCGCTACTTGCCACACGTATCGTCCTGCGGGATTTCGCGAGAGACTATCCCTATCGCTTCCGTCTGGCCAGCATACATGTATCTAAGTGTCCAACTTCTTTCGAGATTCTCGTTCACCCTTATATTTCCTCTTTTTTTTTCATTTTGCACTTTTTATCCTCGTCTTCCTTTCTCCGGGATAGCCAACTCCGCGGATGAGCGCATCACGATTTTCTTCTCTCATTTATTTTTATCTAAAGCCCAGAGGGAAAGGTGAACAATTCGCGCCAAGTGTAAGGAAGTTTCTTTCATTGGTCATACCCTCGACGTTGTATCAGTTTCACCCCTTTTCTATTACCCAGGATCGCTGTACCCTTTATCCCAAGAGTCCTTTCTCCTTCTGACACATGTCAACCATGCACCTTAAGAATTTTGTCTTTCTCTTATTTTTCCACTCAAGACTCCGGTGAAAATTGAGGTCAAAATAAAATCGAAAAAAAAGCTTGATCGTTTCCGGAAGGCAGCCATTCCTCATTTTGCTATCGATCACGTTACGAACTTTTCATCGGGTCTTAAGATTTTTCACGAAAACCCCTACAAGCTCAAACCAATACATTTTTTCTCCTTTTCATTTTCACTTTTTAATTGTTCAACTTTTAATGGAATTCTTTTTAGGCTTTTTCTCCAAAATTTCTCACGGTCTTAAATACTAGTCTGTCCATGGAAAACAGTCAATTTCATATGCTGATGCAAATCAGCCTCTTCTTCGATACGTAGAACAGGACCAGGCGCTACAAGAGTTGTCGCTGTCGGAGACAAATGGGAATTCTATTATTTAGTCAGGTCGCGCCAAAGGCTTATGCTTGCAAATGTATTCGCAACGTGCATTAGTCGTCATTCTGTATTCGCCCGTTTACGTGTCACGTGATGCTTCCTAAAGGGACGCTGCATATAGCAGAGGAAAGTAACCCAACCCCAAAGGATCTGCGTTAGAAACTAAAGTTTCTAGCTGCGTAATATTCAGCTATCTATGCATCTAGCTCTTGTTTATAGTCCCTATATGGCGCAGGATTGAAGTCACGGATAACCTAACCAACCTCGAGTGACAATCTACTCGCCCAGTACCGGTTCGCTGTTATTCTGGCAGACGTTCAAGTCGAATGGCCGCTTAGGGGTTGCTGCGAACGTACAAACTTGCAAGCCTGCAGCCCTTTATCCCGCTACCTCGTAGCAATACAGGACGGAGAGAAGCTCACCGGAAAGAGAAGTTTTCTCGCTCCTGAGCTGGCATCGAGCCCATCGCGCACTTCTTTTGAGACCCAAATGAAACGAAAGAACCCACTTTGGGTATCGGACTCCCTCGCGCCTTCGGACATTTAACCAACCCTTTGGTCCCCTGCTAGATTTTCGGCTAAATACACTCTCTTGTATCTTTATATGTATACAGATGATCCTGACAGTGCTGCCATCTTCATTGCTGCTTCTTATACTTTCGCTTAAAACAACCCAGCCCTCTGGCACTTTGAACTTCACTACGTTAATTTTTATGGGAAACCAAAGAGGTTTGATAAGTCTGGTATTTAGTATTATGAAAACTTTCATCCCCTTGTACACGGTCGTACAATTTTGATATATTTGTGCTAACGTGATCGTAATTTTACTTTGGTTCTACCTTTGTAAGCTTTTTTACCTCGACAAAATCCCACATGCATCTTATAGACGCTTTAGGCATTTGAAACTTTTCACTTATAACCAACAACAATTCACGAGCTAACGATTACAAACTCCTTCTTGTACTTTGGCAAGTTGTAGGAATTGGGAATTTGATGGTCCTCATCATGTAGGATTCTAGTTTATTACAGAATTCAAGTATCGCTAAATGAGTTTCTCCGCCTTGTATTAAATCATCTATGGTAAATGCTGATTGCACTCCAGGGACATTATGAATGCATTGCTGGTACTTTGAATTTTTTATAAATGCACTCGATCGAGATGAATCATCCCCTTCAGGGACTTTCTGTAAAGCTGCTTGGAAGCAACAGGAACTTATCTGCATTTAGAATTGGATAACGTCCGATCGATCAGTTAACGTAATGAATACGACATGATTTAAAAATTTGGTTTCAATGTTTTACCTTTAATTCGAGGTAAAGGTTGACTCACATCGAAATTACTTCTTGCTTTAAAGACAAGCAGTAATTGACTCTGCCGAGGTATACGCAGGGGAACTTCACTTCGATATACTATATACAGGCCGTTAATGAACTGTTAACGTAACCAATAAAAACAGAGCTCTTTTTTTCCTTTTGTAAAATAATGTAACATAATTGCACATATGAACTAAATTGGTATTGGTATTCGATACTGATATTACCATCCAACATTAATTGCAATATACGAATAAATGAAAACCACAAAACTTTTCTCTTAATGGGTCTGCCTGTTTTATGCTTTTTTATTGCACCGTCAATTTATTGACACACTGTATATAAATTGTTTTGTACGTATAAGGATTATTGCAAATAAGGTTTCGACGATTATCATATAGGACGAGCTCTTCTTTTTTAATGATGGGGTCATGCAGTTGTCATCCTGTTGACACATCCAAATCATTATCCCCTAACGAGAGAATGGACCCTCCATTATTAATCTTTACCAATTGTACCCAATTATATTGATGGAAATAATTAACCAAATTTCTGAACTTTATAATGTTACCGTGGTAAATATTTAAAGCACCATATGCAGACTTTTTGAATTCTCCCCATCAGGGTAGTCGAGTAGATTTATAGTAGGAGAATGTACGGGAGTTACCTTGTCGAAGGTATGGGATGCAATATGGTTAAGATATGTAAGGAATTTCAGTAATTCATAGGATGCGTTTATATATAGCTAATCGTCCATTCCTCTCTGCATATTTGAGAAAATGTTGTCTGTAACGGATGAAATGATCTATGATATTTAATGAAAATTTTCTTTTCAAAAATCTATTCAACTTAAAAAAACCGTAATTTTTAATTATCAACCTTTAAAATATAAATCTATAAGTCATTACACCGCAATTAATACGTAATACAGGAAGATGATATTTTATCATGCTTTTTCATTCCGAATCCAAAATGGGTCATGTGTCATTAGACAAACTGCTCCGTACGTGGTTTTAGCACTTAATAATTGTAGCACGACGCCATTCAGGTACGCATTTAAGTGCAACGTTGCAATCAGAACGCATGTACCGTGGAGTCACGTCCTTTATTGCGAGACCATTGCACAAAACTTTTAGTACGAGCTGTACTTATTTTTCT
>JARPRH010000707.1:1301601-1324521 GCA_031763665.1 Calameuta haemorrhoidalis
CTTCCCTTATCGCGAATACGTCGTAAATCATGCTCGTCTAGTTTAGTGGGCACTCAATGGTTTGTAGCCGCGAAAGCTCCTCTGGTCCCAAAGGGCTGCGAAGGGACTGAAATATCCTTTTGGAGATCGTCTTTCCGTGGCCGTCAAGTCTAGAAATTCACAACTCTTCTTTGATTTCTCATGACAGATAAAACTTGGATCGAGGTTTAATTTACTTGATGGAAGAGGGAATGATTTTTTTATAGTTTTATTTAGTTTCTGTGTATCTCAGTCGTTGGGATAACTTTATTTTTATATTTTGAAGAAGAAATTTAAAGGTGCACTCTTACTTGTCTGCATGCTACGTCGAGGACATTCAACGCATCGTACCGAAGAGGTTCCAGGATAATGGAAGGATGCGTTCACCGAGTGGGATAAACTTCCGGCCCAAGTGGAAAAACGTGTTTTTCAAGCTATATACATTACCAGAAGCGTCAGTGAAAACGACAAGTCTAGTGAACGACGCAGATCGTCGCTACGCATCCCGTTTGGGATTTTGTGACGGAAGTCATATTTTGTGCCGTGAGATTGTCATCGCTTTTCTTTTGAGTTTTTGCTTTTTTTTCGACCTCGAGACGTCCGTTCGATATTCTTTTCTCAAGACTCAAAAATTCCTCTTTGTATCTGTTTCACTTCTTAAGTTGTCTGAGTAATGCTTTTATCGTCTTTTTTTTTCGAAGACCAGTCGATTCAGAGTACGAGTGATGTTTTGAGAGAAACCATTAATGGGAACCGATAGAGTTTTCATATCGCTCGGTTTTTTTCGACGCCGTTGCAGATACACTGCGGAAGCGTCGATGCATAAATTCATAAAAGTTCAGCAAAGAATAACTCTGTCCTTGCGTTCGAAAATGAGTTATCGGTTTTTGGTATGCTGGAATTATTGTCGAATAAATAAAAAAAACACCCTTACACGGTAACCGAATATAAAGAATAAATAAGATAAAATACGGATTTCATACTATTACGTAAATTGGGATTAAAAAAATTTTCTTTAGATTAAGAGTCTCAGGTTGCCAAAAAAAAAGTCCAATTTCTTTCCAGTCCTGAGTACGATTTCTTTGATAGGATTATCCCTATGAATATCAGCCCTCAGCCTAAAATCTGTTATGGAATATATAAGTCCTTGAATATATTGCTACTTAATACACGTTTAAAAGTAATCTTTAAAAAAAAATAATCTTAGCAAAAGAAACCTTATTATTGCCACAGGCATGGGTATAACGTAATCGAAAAAAAGGAGGGTGCACCTGGAAAATAATTTTTCTTCGACAAAAGAAAAAGCACCCTTAAAGAAGTAGAATCGTTTATAAAGGGAATGTAGAAATTTTAAATCCGCCCAAGGGTGAACAGCGCAAGGTCTGGTAGTAAGACTGAGAGACTGCTGGTACCACAGTAAGGGGGAGCCAGCTAAGACTTAACCCTTATGTTAAGTTTATGAGCGGGCAGCTAGGGGGTAGGAGTTTGGGAGCCCTCTAGTTCCAGGGTAGTTCCTCGGTACTAAGGCTCCAAGGATAGCGGGGGTTAAGCTTGTGTAAGCCGCTAGCAAAATTATGAGAGGGATAATGTTGGCGCGCTGTGGATGTTTTCTACGGAGATATGCCGGGAATGTGGTTCACTATGGTTTTTCTTCCGAAGCCAGTTTTAACCTACGTACACGTATAGTACATTCTACGAGAGAGAGAAAGAGAGAGAGAGAGAGAGAGAGGTAGCAAAGGGGAAGATAGAGGAAGAAAAAAGATCGCCATTAGATTCTCAAGAAAGGCGCATAGGCGGTATGCATTCTCTTTAGGGAATTTTCAAATCGGCTAAAACATCCTGTAAGAATAGCAAAGAGGAAGATAGTTCTCGAAAGGATAACGTTGGACGGGCTGAGTCGCTTCCTGTTTTTTTTTTTACTTCTACCCTACCCTTTTTTTCAACGTATTAGAAACTGCCTTCGCTCGATCGAGCTTTCCCTATATCTCCTTTTTAAAGAAGGAAACATACCCTCTATAGAGATTTATATGAATCATCTTCCACCTCCTCGCTTTCAGGCATTGAAGAAACTTCGATACTCTTGTGTAATTACCCAAGCACTCATAGAATACCGTTCAACTATTTAAGGGGTGGTTCGATTCTATAGCATTGATACAAGGTAAGCCATGCTGGGTTAATTCGAAATAGCCGCAAAAAACCGACAATAACCAAAGAAACGAAGTTCCATTGTCAAGGAGCTCGTTTAAAATCCCAACCAACCCACCTGGTCTCAGCATTCATATTACACGTGGCTACACGAAGGCAAAGGGGGAGGCGGGCAGTGCAAAGTCACGGTTCGTTAAACTATCGAGTTCGACTATTCCATGGAATTGTAACGTAGGGGTAGTTTTCTTTCACTGAAAATCGATAACGTATCGATTGAAAATACGATTTGTCCCACCTGTCCCGAATTACACTTTACTCCTGACCGTTATCGCCCATTAAGGTTGTCCTCCCTTTAAGTTACTACATACCAAGAACATCGTGAGGTCCTATTGAGGTCGCTAGGTTTAACGAGGGTGGGAGACATTTTAACCGTAATTAAGGTAGAGAATAGCGGTGCTCCCGGAGGCGTAAATCCGGCAACTCGAAAAAAAAGTGCTAATTCAGCCGATAACGCCAACATCATTCTGAGCCAAACATGGCCTGACACGACCAATCACCAATCAATTACATTCCCCAATCATTGCGCGATTACCTGGCTCGTTGGACGCGAAATCGTTCTCATATAAATCACACGACAGCTTCGGTCGAAGGGAGCGTCCATGGGCGAGGATGGATGCTGGAGAAATGGAAGCTGCGGGATACACGGCGATGCCTTCTACCCTGTGTCTATACATATATATATAGCATTTGGTACTCTTCCTCTCTCTCTCCTTCCCCTCTCTTGCTCTCCTTCTCCATTGACGGCCCGTCAGGCCCAGATGTTACCCTAATTCCCTATCCCCGTATTCTCACCCACCCCTCGCAACTACCCTACTTTAAATTCGCTTTTACTTCCCTTTTTCGTGTTTCCGGTACCAGCTTAGCCGACCCGATGAAAGTGAATCGTACATGCATCGTATCTTTATGAGTTATTGAATTATTTCAGAAGCCTTATTTGCCATCTTGGACATACATATAGGCCGTTTCCCTTTGTCATGTCCTGTCAAAAAAATTCATTGTCGATTAAATCAATGTCAACAACCCTAATCCCTTGATTTCGGCGTTCTGAAGTTTGATTGACATTTCTAGTCGGTTTATTTTCTTATTGGTGAAGTATCTGTCTTTTTTTAAACGGGTGCCAACGAAACGCTACAAAAATTACTAGACTGCTTGATAAATGTCATTTTTTGGTACTATTCAAAATACTCTATGGGTCTGCAATACAGAGGAATAGCTAGATCGACGACGAATGAGTATACACGTATTCTCTCAAAGGACCACTTTTCTATACCAGTATGATTTTCAATGGATTCGTACGTTATATATCTACGCTATCTGTATGTGTCCCACACGTTACCTGGGGGAATCGATCGGCTGAGCCGGATGATGCGTCCAGCAAATTACAGTTGCTCGTCACACAGCTAACTACAGACTGTACTCTGGCTAGTAAAATTATGATATAAAAGAGAGAAAGAAAGAGAGCGGGGAGAGAGAGAGAGACAGAGAACTGTTGGAAATAGCATTGAGAAGTATAAGGAAGGGGTTGAAGGGTTTACACGTGGGAAAAACAGTGAGTAACACTGTGGACGCTCTCAGCGTCCCGACGCTCGTCGACTGGCTACGACCTCGCTAGAGTCGGCGCATCGTCAAATAACATTAATTGAATATTCATGGAGAAGGATTTGCATGAATTTTTGTTGCCAACCACGATGCACCCGATACGTATTTGCAGCGTGTCATGTTTGTCCAGTTGTAAATGTCATTTGCGACGGGATTATGCCGTTTAACATAAATCCTTACGGCTTGGCAAACAGTAGTTACGCGTTCCCGGTCATTCGTCTCGTAATTCGACTCTAGTGACTTACAATCAATCACTAGGAGGATTACGAATGGCAGCAGCATCAAATACGGAGTAATAAGTCTCGTGGGTATAGGCAATAGGAAAATTGTAAGAATATTGGATTTGAGGAATCCAGAAGGCAGGAATGATTTTACAGACCCATAAGGTGTTTAGGTATTGTGGGTTATGAGACAGCCAGTAGACAGGGGAGCGGCACCCTTTTATCTTTCAGATAAGAAGTCATCGAATTGGTATCGATTTAGTTCGATCCTGTGGGGCTCTAGTGGGCTTCACAGGGAATTCGACAGTGACGGTTGGGTTATATCGGCTATATGGATGCTAGTACATCTTCCTTATTTGTTGAACTCCGTCTCGGTTCTGTATCAGCCCTAAAGCAACCTTATACTCTACCCTTCGGTACCTCGTCATACAATCTATTTCAATTTTCAACTGTTCGCAAGCTCCCCCGACAAAGGTATTCGGAATATTAGATTACCCGAGAAATTTGCGTTGTTGCCTGCTTTTAAAGCTCCGTTCCGTGAATCGCAATGGGGACGCCTTCATCCATCCTTTTTCATCTAGAAACCCTCTTATACCCTGTCACATCTCCTTCCCCAAATAAAAGCCAATGTGGATTTACCAAGTCCAAGGTTGGCCTTAGTTCTACGAGAGAATCGCTTGGGTGCCTGTATCGGGGGTTCGAAACTTGGGGTTGGATCGAAGCTGGGATTCGTCGCTGTCTAAGGGTGGCTGCCGGCACGCTTTTTACCTCCTGAGTCGGACTATCGTTGATTCCGAGGAACAAAAGCTCCAATTTTCTGTGGATGCAAGGGGAAGGAAAATGCCTATGCCTATCAGCGCTTATTTACTCTGGGTTTTCTTTAAATTGTACTTCCGGTTGTGATTTTTCTCCCGTCTCTTTTCCTCTTTGTATCCTATGGAACAGAAGGGACTGAAGTGCAGCGAAGACTTGAGTAACTTTTAGCGTAGGGATTTTTCTTATCCCTCTTTTTTTTTAGACAGCACTGTACTACGAGGCAGAAAGGTCTAGTAACATATTTCATTGTGATTAAGGGGTGAAATTTTTGGTTATAATATACAAAAAAATTTTTGCAGCAGACTATAATAATAATGTTCCTTGGAAAATGTACTGATGACAACTGCAATCGGAGAGGGTCACGCAACTATCATATATCTGAAAGCTTTCAAGGATTAATATGTTATCATCACGAATCAACCATGCGATCATCCCTTAATGACGGCTCGTGTACTTCCATTTGTTTTGGCAAGTGAAAACGGTCGTCCTGACGTGAAGGGCCTCGTACCTTTAGGGCTTTATACGTCAAGTACAAACATCTTTGTTCGTAGTCCCTTGGTGGGCGAAGGAAAGTCCTTTCAGGGAGAACTCGTGGAATTTTCTTTTGCAAAGGAGGGTTAATGAATGGCAGATAGGATAAGGCCGGCCATTAGCGACATTGAAAACAACTCACTCTCTCTCTCTGCCCTTCTGCAACCTTACGTCCATGTGAACAAACATATACGATTTGGGAAATACAATCAGGAAGATTTCAGATATAATTTACCCCTTGATTAAAGGTAAATGAGATGGAGGAAATGGAGGGCAGTAACTAAAATCATAATAGATGTTCGGATTATTTTTTTTTCGTAATTTAATCTATTTTTTCCAACCCTCATCGAGGTGCAGCTATTAGCTTCGTTGTACGTACGTAATTATATTTTGCAAATATTTTTATCCTAAAAGCTCTACCTGATCGGAAAAATTAAGCGTTGGGTTATTTGCCTAGGAGTAAGGGAGATATTCAGACCCAGTGTTCTGTTTGAGAAACTCTCGGGACTAAAGTAAGCAAGTGAATGATTCTATTGATCGATCTTCTAATGTTCTATGTAAGGTACTGATCAGTAAATTTTTAAATTGCAGGGCCGCAATAGGGTGGTTTAACTAGTGTACTTGCACTGGAAAAAAAATTGGGAGAATTGAAAGCAGCACCAGCTTTCAAAGGCATTCATTATTTACCAGATACAGACTGATAGTAGTTTTCGGGATTGATAAATTATCTCCCTGAAAAATGTAAAACCGTGCGCAGTCTCTGGTCATTTTGATGAATTTCCCTGGATTGGTGTACTCCATATAAATCTAGTATGTTCCGGGTCAGCTGTCGGAAAACTCAACGAAATAGCACCAGTACTTGCTGATGCATCCCCTATTTTTACGTAACGTGACTCGATAATTAAACCCGGTTTTTTTTTTCAATTTTGAGAATTTGACGAATTTACACGATTTTTCTAGTACACTTTTATATGACGAATTTTAAATGCCTTTGATTTTGTCTGATGAAATATTGGAAATAAGCAAGGGATTATTTGTTTTTATTGCGAGGAATAGTGAGATATCTCTAAATATCTGTATATATAATGAAGAGGACTGCCGGGATCGAGAAGCTTGATTTATAAGAGCATATCCCGGAATAGCGGAACGCGTTAATGGCTATAGGTAATTTGTATAAATTGCCTGTGAATTTATGATCTCACAATACTGCATATATCAGTATCTGGAAAGACCCGAGAAATAAACGAAATTCCGCAGACTCATATATGTAGTCAGGTAATTTTATTTTTCATGCGGATGGAAATCCTGCGTATATGTGGACTCCGTATAGAAAATTTCGTTACACGTGTAGTAGCAGACTTTTTTTCCAGAATAGATAGAATTACGTGAAAAAAATATTCATGAAATACGTATCGTTCAGAATGTAATTTCATAAAATTCCCTGCCAACGTAACACAAAAAGAAATTCACGGAAAATTCGTTACAATTGTTTTCTAGTATCAACTTGGAAAAAAATTAATTATACATAAATCGACTTTAGATTTTAATTAAATTTGTCTGTTATTCACACTTTTTTTTATATAATTAGGCTTATTTCGATATAATCAACACGGTGCGGTATATACACTTGTTTCATAACGTACACTTAGCGCGAGGCTAAAACCCTAATCAATTTCAATTTAATGGTTCGAAGGGTCGCGCGCGCAAATGATAAACGGGATATCGGTTATGGTCATACAGGTGACCGAGTATTTTCCTCGTGATAACCATAGATTCAATATTCAAATATTGAAATTCATCTAAAATTAATTTTCAGAGATTGTTTAGCACCTGGAAAATCTCACTGAAATGTATCGAAGCCCCGTAGCTCCGAACACAGCGAGCAATGAATTATTGTCAGTTTTAATAAACAGTATACATTTCATCGATTCCCTCTTTCCCCCTTATTTTTTCGATTCAATAAATATTTTATTAGAGATCAAAATACCCGCTCGCCCTGAGCAAATAAAGCGTACATGGTGATCCACAAGCGTAAGACAGACTCTGACAAGCAAGTAAATAACTTTACAGGAAGTGCAAGAGAGTTAGCTCGTTTGTGCAATTAAGGCTAACGTCCACCTAGCGATAAATAACTCAACGATCCTGTTTCTAATCTAATTTCCATTTATAACGACGACCCGACCCGACCTGCCTTGACTCACCTCGTAGCGTCGGAGGACGTCACGGCGCCAAATTACCGTAGCGACCCTCAAAATTAATGCGATGCCTTGCCAGTAGAACCGACGCCGACGCCTAGTTTGTATAGTCAACGTCGACGGGCAAATGCGAAAGTCCGCACGCTAAGATCGCTAGTAAACTCTCAGCAATTCGCTATAATTAAATTTTCCAAGGAATACATATGTAACGATGGGGTACAAGATACATACTGCAAAATTAGAAGCCAGAAATGCAAGTCCCGACGAAATCAGTAAAATAATTTTCTTCTTCTCTCCACCTCCATAAAATTCCCAAAAAGCACTTCCAGTTTTACATTTACGAAATTTTCGAAAAAAAAAGAAAAAATATTTTTTTTCCCTACAGGGCTTGTAACACCTTATATGGTTATAACTCGTTTAACCAAAAAGCACATCGCGACGCGAACACGCAGAATAGTGAAAAGCTCGCGAACCGTAATCGTAATCGTAATAGAAACTTGCGATAATGAGAGGAACAAGAAAAACTCACGAGGACGGCGCTGCTCATTAAAATAGTTAAGCTCCATTAGGGGTGTATCGTGGTTCACCCCTTGATACTGTGGCACCACGCTATTGAAGCTTCCAACCCTTGCTATACTACAATCTACATCTATAATAGGACTGTATATGCAGATAAGTTACTACGGTATAGACCGTATACATGCTATACTGCATTACGTATAACTTTAACGTAACTGGATTTCCCTGTTATATTACACTCCAGCTGTCCGTAAAAGGTATACTTTGTTGATGACCTAATCAGCTACGAGCTACAAACTCAAGAACTTTCGAGTTCCCCTATTGTAAATACAGTACAATCGGTTCCATCGAGAATTCATGGAACCAGTATCCCTTCTCTTTTCTTCTCTTGGGAATAAACAGTTCTATGGAACAGTCTGTTCTTTACAATTCTGGCTTTCTGAGCTTTAACCGATCGTTTGATTGCTGGCTAAGTAACTGAATGGCCAACTGGTCTTATGAACGATCTATAGCTATCTGAATAGTAGAGATTATTATTGTAGCTGGAGTTGGCTTGCTCGAGTTATCGGGTAGTGTTTTTGTGCGACAGGCTGCACCCAAGCAAGAGATAAGCTAAGTGAAACTGTGCATGCACTTTGCACACAGTACTACCCTCTTCGCAATTCCACGGTATCCATATACCACCTCATTCAAGAGTACTTATCAGTGGCTGTTACTGATAGTGTCGAACCTCATATTTTGTTGATAGATGTTATATTGAATAGGATATATATATATGTATGTATATGAATTTATCATCTCATGAATGTCCATAGATAACGTTTTGTGGTTATCTTTGGTGGTTAACCCGAGCCAAAGCTAAATCTAGCATAATAGGAAACAGTGCCGGAAATGTAAATTGAAGTGGTGAAAGTTCCGGAAGTGGGTGATGATCAATCCTTCTTTGTACGTGACACTATGAAAATTTTTGATGAATTGGCTAAAGGTCCACGGTGGGTAGTCATTACTTTAATGTATGGGTATGCTAAGTACCTTTCAGGACTTTGCTTATATTATACAAGGGTTTTGTTGAAGCGGGACCCACTGAATTTTACAATAGGACCGATTCGAAGGGTCGTCGGCGTTTGCCGACCGTTGTAAAGCATTTGTATTATTTCACTCTACCCGTTCGAGTGTGGTCATGTTATTTCGTGGAATTGAACACTTGGCTTTTACCTACCGAGAGAACTACTTTTCGATGCACCATTCAGAAGGTCAAAGGGAGAGAGCGACTGAATGAGAGAGGGAGTAAGCCAGTGAGCTTTGACTATAAAACGTCGCCCCTTTCGAATAAGGCTGTGCTTGCGCGAATTTGAATAAAAATGCTTTAAAGCCCGTTCCCATCATGCCACTCTTGAGCGTTTAGCGCATTCAAAGTGGGTAGCTTCGTTGAAAGTCCTTGGGGAAAAAGAAGTTCTCCTCCTTGAAGCTCTCTTGCGAATATCCAGAGAGAGAGAGAAAGAGAATATGTACTGCGGGATCTAGGTGTGAAAGAGAGAGGTCGATTATCGAGGATGAAAATTCAAACGATTAAAGTCAATTCAAAATTGAATTTTGTTGTTACGACTTGTCACGTGTGTGACGAGCTTAATTTACTTTCTGCCTAGTATGTCAGGTTTGAGCTTACGGCCTGTTAAGCTCAGGCAACTTTCTGTGGGCCGAGTGGTTGCTTCTACTACCTTCCCTCATTGTCCCTGAAACTCTCGAGCCAGCCTATTTTCCTGAAACGTGAAAAGCTGTCGTTTCCCACCCTACTTACTCTCTCTCTTTCTCTCTTCCCTTCTCACTACTTCTTGTCCTTCTCGTTCCCCCTACGTTGCGCTTACTATATACTTCAGCTCCTCTCACCTCACTGTACTTTTCCTCACTTCACTCAATTCACATACGACGATCCCGCTTAATTACGCAAGCCTTATTAGCACCTCGGTACTGCGTGTAGCCTATTTCCATGAAGGCCAAACGTATCCTGTATACATATACATATATTTGCCTGTACACTCCTTTCCTACATACTTGACGTCACTTCCGGTCGAATCGACACTGATTCACCTGCTTTCAATGCTTAATCAAGCTTTAAGCAACTAACTAGAGGACCCTAAACTGATCATTAGGATGGTCCTCCCTTAAGGCCCATACTTCCTTTGAGCTTTCTCAATTATCAAGAGTCTGCTTGAAGGATCCGCGTAGCTATACCTATCTCTTGACATCCATAATCAATAATGGAGAACTTTCTCGGGGAAAAATTATGCGAACTAAATTCGGGTAGTCTGGCATGAAAATCGAGACAGAAGAAACTGATTTAAAGTTTGAACGGAGGTTGAAATTGCTGGAGGTGTCTGAGCGTCGAGAGTGTGTAAAAGCTTGGAGAATACTGAAGAGCATTTGAGGGCGAAAGAATGGTGGGCGAAAAGAGAAAGAGAGAAAGAGAGTGAGAGAGAGAGAGAGAGAGAGAGAGAGAGAAGAACGCGCTGTGCCAATTACAAACCGTTAATTATCAACATTCCTGCTGAAGCCAACGAGCTTTATAATTTGGCCTCCGCTTTCCTCTATCGATATCTCCAAGTTGCGATCTTACCTCTTGGCACCTCCTCGGCAGCTCTCGGCGAACTCATCGGTCTGGTTAAACACGAAATTAAGAAAGTTCTCGGTATCGCGTCGAATTACGAAATCAGAAGAACCTTTAGAATTATTAGAGAACTTAATTACGTGGCGGAATAAATTTTTCTTTATAAAAATTCATAATGCAAATTAGACTCTCAAGCAAGTTATTGTCACGCACATGTAAACAAGGTGTGATATACATACAAGGAAACATGGAAAATCCCTAGCTTTACCTATACGTATTCGTAAGCTTCCGGAATCGAATACAAAATACATTAGCTAGATATATAACGAAAAGCTACATACGTCAGCCGCGCTGGAGCCACCGGTTAATCCATTGCGAAAACATAAATCATGAAGGTTGTGACAATGAATCAGCGCCATGTTGCATTACTACTTCGAATAATTAAACCCAATGCACTCTCGTTGCCAGTTTGGCTGCTTGACTATAGCTAATAAATATATATATATATATTTATTATATATTATATATTATATTATATATTGTATATATTATATATATTATATATATTTATGTACAATACTATATATTACCCACGTAACACGAGAGTGCTGTTTCCGCCTTGTTAAATCACGCGACATCGGTTATAAGTGCTGTAGAACATATAAGATTTTCAGAAATCAAATACTAGATTGATATCGGAAATGTACTTTTTGCAAAAATTCTTAACTCCGTTTCAAGCAGAGACGCGAAGGAAATAACTGGCAAGTTTAGGGTCGGTTCTGAGAAATATTGCTAAATTATTAGCTGTGGTTGATCTTTGCTGCTGTCAGAGTCCTGGGGTTCAAGAAGGATGAAGAGTACACTAGGGGTTGAAGAAGCTGGGAGGAATAAGGAAGACTGAGAAGACCGAGCGCTGTTAGGTCCTGGAAGGTGAGCCTGATGTTGAAATAAAACATGAGCCGCGAGGAACCTTCGTGATATCTATGGCCTTATCAGCAATGTAAAGTGGTCAATGGAGAGCGAAAGTGCCGAGTACTGCCGAGCTTTCCCAAAGCTAAACGAGCTTCCACGAGACATTCAGCATCAAGCGAGGCAGACGCGGACCTCGATAAATGAGGCGTCCAGTGACGCAGAGGGGGGAGGAGTTTATGAGAAAATTCCAAAATTGCCCCTTAAATACATTCTCATTCTTGACTTTCCCCTAATGCAATACGACACCAGGCTTTTTAATATCACAGCGTCGCGACGCCTCAATGTCTCTTGATAAACGTTCGAGAAATTAATTATCACACAGCACAGTGGTTCCTGTCAATGTCAATTGTACAATTAGGATTTTCATGTATAAATTTTTGAAAATTTTCATGTCGAATACTTAATAGATTTTTTCGAATGTTAAATAGGTTTTAATAGGGTTTTTTTTTTCTAACAGCAGCTGACGGACCTTCCTGGTACGTGCGATCGTCGGAAAGCGTGCTTCGCTAGGATTGGCAGCACTGGTACTTTCCTCTCGTAGCACAGCAGCAGCCTCTTCCAACAACGTCAGTGGCTCCTTTAGTGGCTCATTCTACTATCTGCAGTGTTGGTATGTGTTGCGTGCTTTTAATTCAGGAAAATAACGAGGCCGTATTTCATGAAAGAAAAGGGCAAACAGGCGCCTCCCTTTTCTGGCGGAAGCTTTAACGAGGATATTAAAGTATTTCTTCCTTACCGCTGTAACGGCTGAATCATAGCTATTGCTAAATGCTCAAGAGCAACTGCATTAATGGCCTTTATTTCAAAAATGCATCAGATATGAAAGAAAAAAAAAAATGAAAGAAAATAGGATAACGTGCATCGCGAGAGAGCTTACTATATGTAGCTCTTTACTCTCAAACTGGACTCTCTGAACGCTTCGGAGGAAGTCTCACACTGGGATAAAAGCTTCTGCTCGCAGGAGGCTGACAAAATAAAAGACTCGGAATTTCAGTGAGCACAGGCGTAGGCCTCGTCCTTTAGAGAAGGTAGCGTCAAGTGCAAGCCATTGTTGGAAAATCTGGGTCAACCAGTCGTTGCAATTCCCGCATACGAAGACGACATTCTGTAAGGCTTTTTTCTCCCTAATATTCTGTCAACACGTGAAACTCAGGTTTTTCCATCGACTCTTATCCTACCATTTCTCTCTCTCTTTATATGTATATATCCTTTGTATGACCTGTCCACCACCTTTTCACTGTTCTAACCGCGAACAGTGGTCACTATAGAATTTCCTATTGCTTCACAGAACTTCCTAACGGGATCGTTATAGTTTCCCATGGATTGGACAATATTCTGTATTCGTGCTTTGCGGGCCATGGAATATATGGAGAGAGAATCTGTAGAACTAGAGAACTGGAATGGCATTTCAAAGACTTTACCTATAGAAAACTGGTTGAATTTACCTGGATAGCGTAAATTCTCGGCTGTACCTGGAATTTCATGGAAGATTGTCTTAGTTCTTGAAAAAGTTAAGATTTATCATTCGCCTTTGATATCCACAGTGGATCACCTTTCAGGAAGCATATTGCCTCAATGTTCTAGAGCTGAACAAGATCCAAAGAAACAGAGTAACAATAGGGAGCCAGTCGAGGTGAAAGTATATTATCTTGACAAAGAGTACAGGATTTCCTAGAGAATTCGTAAAGTGCGTCCTTTTACAGTGACTTTAGCGGAATCTGTTATCGTCTTCCTCCTCTCTTAAACACTCTAACTTTATGCGACGTGCGTTAATTAATTTCTTTTGAAATATATATTTCTATAGTTAGCATTAAAACAAGAGCTAACTATGTCTGAACATCTGGTATATCTTTCCAATGATATTCTCATGAGTCTGATTACAATGGATTCCTTATGATACATTTATTGCGATAGGAATGGAAATTTCGAAAGTTCATTTTCTTTACCTTGTCATAAGGTACCGTATACTTAAGTCTTGGTAGATATTGTTCAGTAAAACTCTACTTGGAAAAGGGCCCATTAATAATACTTTTCTCGGACGGTGTAATCGGGCTCATATTACACGCGGCATAATCCTACGGCACTTAATTTACCAGCCTTTATGTGTATTATTTATGGGTTTGTAATCTGGCCGGGGCCAAAAGCTGTGAATATTTTCCGCCGAAACACCTTGCCCGTACTTCGACTTAGACGCCACGCGTCGTAGATGCTTCCTTTTTTTTTCACTCGTCGGCTCTTCCGTGCCGGAGGGTTGATTATAGAATCGCGCTTTATCACATTTTCCCGGGGAAATGAGGAACGAATGAGGAAATAAAGTGGCCGGAAAGGGAGGTACGGAAACCTGCTGGCAATAGCTGTAGGGGGATGCAGAGGGGTTGCGGGCTGAGTTCAAATTGAAACGCATAATGGTTGGTGAGATTTGAAATGGAAGAAATTGGTTTTGAAAAAATTTTTACGGCCCTCCTAGTACACCTCCCTTTCCTACCCTCTCAGCACGTACCTATACTCGGATATTATTAAGCTACAGTTGGGTGGGGATCTGTTTTATGGGACTTGTTCCTCGGAGGCAAAGAGTTTGACTGCCATTAGATGGCGAACGAGCACTTTTCCCAGGATCAATAATTTTTTCCTCTCGATCTTCTCTCGCGCATCGCCTTGTCGATGATCAAAGAGTTATTAATCTTTTATGCGGCTGACTACAAAAGAAATAATCGGTTGGCCTTTTAGGCCCGGGTGACACTCGATTGCCAATGAAATTTAATAACGGTCCACTCACCCTTGCTTTTCATTTCTTCCCTCTTTTTTTTTCCCATCCACCCCTTTGGACTCTGTCTGCATCGACGACCTCCCTTCACTCGTCGATAACTTCGTCGGAACCCCGCTTCACTGGCTCAGCTTCCCTCTGTAAATAGGGACGCCGAACAGGCGTCCACGCGACGCCTCTCTCTGCTCATCCTGATCTGACGTGAAATCGCTTTAGGGAGTCGAGAGCGTAAAAGTAACAAGTCCACGCGCCGGAAACGGGGAATAAAAATTGACACGACTATAGGTCGTATCAGAGGGCGTCGTCGAAGCGTCGCGACGCTGCTTGTTCTCGCGCGGCATCTTCCCTCGCTCATCGATCCCATCGTATACTTCATCGGAGCTCTTTCTCTCCGTGGAAAATAGATCCTCGCCCTAAGGGTTGTTATGATACGCGATATTGTCTTCCGGCACGGGTATTTTATCCGAACGTGAAAATTTGCGAGTAAGGAAGAAGGGTAGTTTTCAAGATTTTTCTAAGGGATGGTATACGCCGCCGAGGCGGATGCAGGGGCAAACTCCTGAAAGGGATGAGCTTCCAGAAAAAGGGCAGGGTTGGTTTTGAGCAAGGATTTTTAAATTCCGTACAATATATCGTCGACCTGCGTCGCTTCCAATGAAAAATGCTCGGGACTCGTATTAATAACACTAAGTTTCAAGATATCATTTGACGGGACATTTATATTAAATGGAAGAGAAAATATTAACCATTTATATAACTGGCTGCATGGGACCAGTTCAGTTTGCGTGGGAGCTAAAGTCTCGCAAAGGGTGGCTCCCAGTAGGAGGGCTGGTGTTACTCGAAGAAGAGTGTCTACACTCGAGGAGACAAGAGAGTGACTTAAAGCCGTCTTCAAAGCCGCCTTGGAACTGGGTCAGGCTCGTTAGTCGTACGATTGATTTACAGCTTCACACTTGTTCCTTCCATCTTCTTATTCTTTATTCTCTTCTTTTGCCCCCTCCCCCAATTTTTTATTTCCATCGAAAATCCTAGCCAAAAAAATTCCCTTTAACTTTTCCAGCCTCTCTGGAGTCTTTCTTCGAGTCGGGGGATGAAAAAAAATATTAAGGGCGTTTGATACTGTACACCTCCTTCGTCACGCGACTCTACCCCCCCCCCCCCCTCGTTCATCTTTCCTTTCATAAAATGTCCAACCTGAATTGTACCCCATTCCCTCCCTCCACCTCCCCTCGCCACCCGTTTTGCATTGAAAGCTCTCAAAAGCTTCGCTAACCCTGTGGAGGTGAGAGATAACGCCGGCAGGCCCAGGGCGATAAGCGTTTAGGGCCTTCAGAAATGTTTCTTGAAGCCGACCGCGGTTAACCCAACAACCATTCTCAAAAACTTTACACTATCAATACAGGTACAATCTTCGTTCTTGTTCATTCTATTTTACCTTCTTTCTATCCATCATTCGTTTCCCGTCTTATGGAGTCCTGCAAGATTGTGCTATTTCAGAGAGAGCCTATTCTCATCGACCGCGAGACCCGAATGAATATCGAGACTTTTCCTGTCTCCTGGGACGAGTTCGGCGTGGTGGGAAAAAAAATCTACAAGAAACGACAGCGGGAAAAAGGTGTAAGAAAAAAAAGGAGACAGATTCAAAGTTCTGACCTCCAGTTCTTGGGTTCCCAAGGTCCTTGGCCTTTCAAGATATATAGGGTTTTTTTTGCAAAAGATGGGGGGTGGAAATCTCCGTTGGTCCTGAAATACAGACTGCTCCATATCTCAATGGAAACGGCGTTCTCCTGTAGCGAATCTATCGCGATCGACACACAGCTCGAGGGCTGCCACGTGTAAAGAGTGCAGTAAGCGTTCGAGGCACGTACCAAGTATAACTTTAAAGTAGCCGCTATTAATATGGGGTGAAGCCATTTTTCATTTGAGCTTGGTATGGGGTATATCCTAGGTATCGGGGCATCCAGTCACACGAGAGATGGAAAAACCCGTTTCTCGAATATATCCGATTGTTCTGACAGTTTCGATTACTGCTGAAAATATAGTTGTTTCCCGAACACGGACTTCTACAAGACGTCCATCATAGTCGGACGACGTCGGACGTCGTTGCCCAACGAGACTGACAGGAGCTGAGCTTGCCGATAAAAGAATTGCACCGTCCATGGACCAGCCACTCGCTTCCCCCGATACACCACAATATCTCATCGACGAAGCTTTAGCCGATAGCCCCGTTCAGAAAAATGTCAAAAGCTCAAATCCAGCTTCTCTTTTTTTATCTTATCTCAAAACACAGAATAAAGAAGATTAACCGCCGTCGACAGGACGCTGTTCCTATCTTTTATTAAATCATCGAATCTCGCATTGAAAATTCGCCGAAAGATTTTACCTACGGGAAATACGAGGAGCCTCGTAACTTAAAGGCTATTTTCTAAAAGCCAGAAGTGCTTTTCCACCGAATACACCGAACACCCCCTTTCGCTCGGGCTCCTATTGTGGAAACACCTTAAAACTTTCGACGTGGATAAGATTTATTTCAACCCTCCTCCCTCCCCCTATTTCTCTTCTCACTCGGCAGCTTCGGTCGTGAAAATTACCGCTATCCATATTTTCATTTTTCAATCGATTTTAAGCTTGTACCCTCTCTCTATCGTTAGAGCATGTTACACAAATGTAAAGCTTCTTTACACCAATTTAAATTAATCAAAAGTTTAATCACGTTTTACGTGGTCTAAAGGAATTTTCTACACTCTTCGCTAACTTCCATGAATTTTAACATAAGGCGTAAGTGGATATATAAATATCGCACTGTGATAACACGATACCGAGATACTCAAATGGAGAGCACGGTTAACAGGCCGTTAGGATTGCTTTTTCCTTTTACAGTGACATATCGATCTCGGCCTCGAGTAATGGATTTCCGGAGTCAAATTTATGAGCGCTCGCGTCAAGAGCAAGGAAGCCAGCAAGCTGGGCGATCGAGGAAGTGAGCAAGCGAGCAAGCGAGCATGCAGTGAGCAAGTGAGAAAGTGAGCAAGCGAGAAAGTGAGCAAGTGAGCATGCAGTGAGCAAGTGTCTGCTTGCTTTGCTCTATCGTACGCCACTAGGAAAATCGAATTCACCCCTTAACACCCTGGCCAACAGTTTCAACCCCTTTCAGTACTGTCACTTCTTTGCCGTCTAACAAAATCCACGTTTTTCCTTGTACTACCAATATATTATGCATACCAGTAAATTAGTATAATTTTATTAATTTCTAGTTCAATAACAATCTTTTGGAAAATTAAAAATTGTCTAATCTCACTAGCGTTGCTGTATAAAATTTATGCGGTCCATAGGGGATGTAATATTGCACCAGAGATAAATCTTCTTCCATGCTTGACGTTCGGATCCATTCTGTTCAAGTGCGCTTAAATAAATACAGAAAACAATGTTTTACTTAGTCGAGAGAATCTCACGCACGAACACTTCCTGGTACTCGGTAACGAAACGCTTAAAAGCGTTGAAACTATGCCAAGCGAAAAGCAGGCTCTGGTTAAAACTTTCCATGCTGCTTTTACGCCTTTCTGGCATCAAGTCCTCGAACTAATGCAGGCACGAGAATCCTGGGCGCCAAGTGCGATCATTTTTATTCTTTGCAACGTTTGCCAATATTCTTCAGCCAAGAGCGGGTTTTGCACTTTTAGTCTTATCTGATCCCATATCACGTAATGGTATTTAATCAAAGGTATATAATAAGGCAATCGAATCTGACGAGTATGCTTGAATTGAATACCTGTTTATAGTATACACACAATACTTTATTCCACAACTATAGATATAGTATGTTATGTACCATGTACATGTGTAAGCATAGCAGGGCTGTAATAATAAAGGGAAATTTAAGGGGCTGGGAGGAGGATAATATTGAAAAAGAAACAAGCTAAATAATATCCAATAAATTACGCAATGTTTGCCATGAGGAGAAATTCAAATTTTATCAGATACCCTTTAAGTGTTGCGCTCGAACGCTCTTGGTACATATTTGGAAAGTTGAGTATGTACAATGAAAAAAAAAAAAAAAAAATGGAAAAGAATGAAAGAGTGAAGAATGTAAAAGTAGGCTCAATGGTAATTCCTCTTTCCCTAAAAGCCTCGTGGCTCAATGGTAATTATTAAAGTTACAATATAAATAGATGAGGGGGCGAGGCCTGGTGATTGATGCACGGTGCCCCTGAGCTTTTGAAATTGTTCATTAACATTTAATTTTTTTGAATTTTCTCAGCGTAACTCGAGCACCATTTAATCGTGTCCAACCCCTTTTCTGGCATTTGATGAAGCATTGGTCTGTTCAAATTTTTCCATTTCTCAACTAATAAATTGGTTCATTCGAATCGGCAATCCTGTTTAACAAAAAAATCCTCGTTGTAAAAAATTCAATCATTTACGATTTACACGATATGCATATATACGTTGATAGGTGATAAAATTGTAATCTAAAGTGCGCTATCATCATCATTAGATTCAAGAGAAATGGCTAGATTCGATAAATCTTCGAATAATTGGCAAGCGTGATGAATCCGTAGCGAGGAGCTTGGCTGCCAAGTGAATGGATGTCTGTACCTGAGAAAACATTGGATTCGAGACGCCCCATATTGAAGTTCTCTGTTGATCTTGCAGTGTAGGAGGAAAGCGTCGGTAAGCATCGTTTCAATTGCTTCAATAAGGTTTGCTCAGGGTAAACGATATCTCTTAGAGTACTCGATGGTTTCGAACAAGCTCATGTGGATGGATTATCGAGCATAAGAATTAAAAAAAAATCTTCAAAAGGAATTTTCATTTCCTGGACTCAGGTCAGCTTGCAACCTCATAGAGACAAGGATCGAATTTCAGCGAGAGAAAAGTTCCGTATTACTGATAAAGGGATGAAATTGACAACGAAGCGGCAAAGATCGATCGAGTTCAGATATTCCGAAAATATTTGTTTGTCTGGCAATCCTGAATCTTATAACTATACTTCTTACCGACATCTAAGATCCCAGAGGATTCGAGGTAGCCACGATTCTCGTCTCGTTGTCACTTCAGATGGCTCTTGGGACTCGGGCGAGTTTTGAAGTAAAATTCTCGGAGCTCCGCATGACAGGCAACCACGCTTGCACAGGGGCGAAGGGACGATCTACGTTGCGGTCGCAAAGGGACCCTCGTCTCTCTCCTCTGCGACCTCGAAGCTCCCTCTGGAAATGTTCTGGCCGAAGGAGCGAGGAGGGAAGTTAAGAGAGAGTTCAAAGGCTAAGAGAGTCTACGAAGAGGTTCTGCCTTCGGTATGGAGATCGCTGAGGGCCGGGAGTGTCAGGAAGGAAATATCCTGGATCGATCCAGACGCCGCTGTAAAATTGTCTAGTGATAGTTATTGCACCGATAATCTCGCCAATATCCGAGTTGGTCGTTAGCTCGATCGTTATGCCAATTACTCGGGACGTTAAGCCACGCGCAGTCTCAAAGATAACATCCAAAAGATAACGTCCTGGCTTAGATACCTTCCTCGAGTTCTTCCCGTAACTTTCAATTAATTCGAAACTCCTTTAAGCATTTTAATCGCGCTCCAATATATCCTTCTAAAGATATGGACCAAAGTCACATGTTCATTTTTTTTTTTTCTTAATTTCTATGGAAATGCCCAGCGAACCATGCAGCATCCACGAACCCTGGACCCCGGTCTCTTTGTCATCCTTGTATACACACGTATACCACCTGCTGCGACCTTATGCTTTTTCCATTCTTTCCCACTATTATTTCCTCTCCCGTCTTCCACACAAGACAGTCCCACCACACGTGCAAACGATTCCACCTCGTGCACCGGCTAAGAATATATTATTACGGCCTTTACGTCAGACTTGTTTATGGCTACAGAATCCTACGGGAGAGAGGAAAGCACGTGCATTGGTCGTGCGATAATACCCGCACCTAGGACTTCACTCCCACTGCTACCTGGCACGCTGGAATTTAGTGGCTCGAGCGTCTAAACTGTCTAGGACGTTCACGCTATAGCCTTTTACTCCTTCCGGTTTTACATCCTTCGACAAGAATTCCCTTGCAGCCTCCCATAAATTCGACCCACCGTCAATAACCTCACAGCCAAGTAGCCAATAGGCAACTAAGCAAAGATTCAATAAGCGTTTACTCGTTCACCCCTAATTAAACGAAATAAAAAATTCGTCCATACGGACTGCGCGATACGTACTGATTCTCTTTAGAGAAAAGTCGTCGCTTTAGCTTGTCGTCACCCGCCCTTCTTGTATCGGCGGAGGACAATGCAATTAGCAGGGTGGCGCACCGAGAATAAAAACTGCAGAAAATGTACTCTGCGGAGGGTGAACTATGGAAGGTCGGAGCAAGGGATGTTTTTTTTTCGGGATCGTGCACATACATATGTATATGCACGCTGGCGACTCTGCTGGTGGTAACTGGTAACTGCTTACTCGGGCGGGGGGTTGCTGAACGATGCCCCAGATAAAACACAAGCGTGCTCGTAAAAACGAGGGGGATGTCGCGTAACGCCAGAGACAGAGAAAAATAAAAAGAGACGGAGTGACGGCGCGGGAGAGAGTGAGAGAGACAGGAAGGGGGCGCAGAAAGAGAGTCAGTATAAACGCGGTCGACTCTACTGCAGCAGCGGGTGGCTTTCTCCTGGTGCTATATCCATATATGCATTACGTATGTCCTCTCTCTGTATGATTCTCTCCGAGTCAGAAGAAAAAGGATGGAAAATAAACGAGTCAACTTCTTTCTTCGTTGCTCGAATAAAGTCCGCCGGAATATGAAATGAGGCTGTATACTTCATTACGAGATGACCTCTTTTTCCATACGACGCACGAGCCGAATTTCCCTTGCGTTTACGTCGTTAATCTTCTATGTCAATTCTGAATTTATTAAATAGCGATAGATCAGTATATGTATGTCATATATATACATACTCTTATCAAAGCTTAAACCATGCGTCGTCCATCGCTTACTTCGTTCCATTGTCAAGTTCTTTCGTTTGGTCTTTTGAACCAACCTGACAGTCTTACTCCATTTGCTTCTCCGCACTTACTTAACCTTAATACGTATATCCCTTACACGGGTTCTGTGATTGACTTTTTCGCCTGTCCTAATTAGATGAAGAAGTTTCTTGGCGTTGACCTAAGGAAACTATTACATTTGGTTTGTCTATAAACTCTTTCAACTCTCTCTTTCTCTCTCTCTTCTCATCTCGCTCAGGCTCTCAGTGTTTTCTAAGAAAAGTCTTGACTTCTATATTTATAAAAAGTTCCTCTGACATATAACGGTGTAATGGCCATCGGATGACGGTCGGATAGTGTTCCGATGGTATTCGATTTTACTTCGTGTGGTATATGACAATAGTAAAGTTTAGGACTAGATTGAATAGCAAGAGAAGGACTAGGTCGACTTTGGTTTTTATTCTTACCAAAGATCTGATCTTGCAGTAATACACGTCGATTCTTTCCCTGGGACGGTGGATGCAGGATTTATTTATTCTAGTCGATTTATTTCCACGTGGACAATGAGGTTTCCGTTCACGAATAACCCGACGTCCACAATACCTGGATGCACTGTGAAATATTATTAGCCATGTATTTTGTGAACTCGCCTTTTCCGCCACAATGTCGTCGATAATTCTTAGGGAATCGCACTGATGGAATTACAAGCCAGAGACCTTTCCAAAGACTATCAATTTTCGTCCGATAAGAAATTCGAGATGCGCCATCTGACAAGAACTCTAAGAACATCATCGACAGGAACAGCAGGAGAGTGCGTCCTTGCAGGACACAGAATCGAGTATCCTTTTACCAGGGGTTACTCGGTCCTTTCTAAGGAAGTGAACAAGCTCAGAACATTGTTAAAGGGAATTATTGAGCATCTTTGACGAGAATAGATTTTTTCAGACGATCGGATCCATACAGTTGCTAGTGGCGACTAAGGGCGGTATCGGCCCCTATGTCTTTTGTGAACCCACCCATCTGGTCACAAGATTCTGGAACAATCGAGAAGTTTGCCGTCGCGAAATTCGAGACTGAAATTCTAAGCTAAACCGTGATGTCGACACGCGATGTCACGTAGGGCGGGGGGTGGCTTGTTCTGAAAGCAGGTTTCAGAGGTCGACCATGCTATTCGGTTTATGTAAGACGGATGGTCCTATAGAATTCTGACTTCTAGAGAAAGTTACCTTTGGATCCAAGAACAATAACGAGCCAGGAAGTCAAAACCACCCACTATTATTCTTTTTCGCCCTTGTTATGGAAGTGACAACCTAGGATATCAATCCTGCTTCGTTCCGCTATCGTTAACTTTTCGTCGTCGTCTTGTAACTTTGGGTCAAGATACTTTCAACCGGAAGCACGAGGTTGAGAATCGCGGATCTCATATAAAATACAACCTTGGCTCTTTCCTATCGAAGCTAAGCGATGCCCTTTAGAATAATTTTATGAACGTGAACGAGAA
>JARPRH010000707.1:1368773-1384295 GCA_031763665.1 Calameuta haemorrhoidalis
AGAATGGAGAAGGACAGTGGACGGCATTATAGAGCTTACGAAGGCCTAAAGCCGGCCAACAATGGCAACACGTCCTCTCTCAAGAGAGGTACGGATCTCTCCAAGAATCGTTCGCGACCAATAAAATGTCTTTGCTTTGGAGGTGTACCCGATAAAGCGAGTCGTCATTCCTTCCTGAAAGGTTTCATCATTAATCTGGGCATATGCGCCCTACTCGTATCTTACACGCTGCTTGGTAGCTTTATCTTTCTGGCGATAGAGGGCGGTAGCGATGGTATACATCAGCGCACTCTGGCAACAACAATCGCTAGTGGAAATCAACTTGCTCGAAGAAATACAACTGCGTGGCTCAAGCAGGTAACTGTTAAAGATAAAATTGAATCGCTTGATTTTTTTTCATTTTTGTTACTCCGTGTAATTTACTGATGAATAGTTTAATGGATACTTGTAATAATATGTAGATTTACGTAATAGAGGAAAATATAAATTTTCAGATAACCCATGAAGCTAGAGCGAGGACAGTGCAGAATATATGGGAACTTACGGTGACCCTGAACATTCTTTACCGAGAAAACTGGACCAGGCTGGCCGGTCAGGAAATCGCACGGTTTCAGGATCAACTGGTTAAAAGAATCACGGAAGACGTCATAGCGTCTCAAAATGCTGGCACCTACCTCGGATCTCACAACGATGGCGTAACAGAGCGACGAGTTCCTGACTACGAGTGGAACTTTGCAAAAGCTTTTCTATACTCTCTCACCGTCCTCACAACGATCGGTGAGTCGATCCAATATCCAATATCTTTATGGAAATTTGAATTTGTCTCATCCTCTACGTCGTTTCATATCTTATTTGTATGCGAGTTTTTGGCAATTTTAAATTTACTGCAAAACTGAAACGGGCTAATCAGAACATGAGATCTGTCTGGAATTTTTAGATAGAGACCGTACCGCATGCACCGAGCTATACGAGACTCGATGAACAAAGCCAAGAAAAAGGACTTTGTCATTCTGACTTGTGAAATTTCACGAGTGTGCTATACGGAATGTTTAGAAATTGCAAGAAATGAACCTCCGAGGTGGTTGGCTGGGCAGGGGGATGAATAGGAAGAAGCTTGGAATATTGGAGGACGATAATATTTGTATATAATTAGTGGGTCAGCCGAACGGGGGATTGAAAGACATTGGTGTAAGGGAGGATAATTACTGGGGGCAAATACTAGACAATTTAACTCTCTGCAGAGTCTCTGTCTCGTATCGCCCTGAGGCTTCTCTGTTTGAGTCGGCGCCACTATTTAACAAGCTAAACACTATGCACTCTGTCTCGTCTTCCCTCCCCCAATCCGCCTCGTTTGAACAGCTAGCAGAGTGAACAGCCCTGGAGAAACTATAGGCAAGCCCACCATTTTGGAACTTGGACCAGTTAACTCGTTAGGGGAATAATTTTCCAATTTAGCCTCAGGTCAGATCAGTTTCTACCTTAATCCTAGATCCTGTGTATAATCGCTCATTTGCTTCCTAAAAGGATTTGACCATCGTGGTAACTTCATTACGTTATTTTACGACTGTTAATGCCCTGATAGGCGGCTCGAAAATCGCTAGTTAAATATACCATTGAGAAACGTTTCTTTATTTTAATTTTTTTTTCTTTTCGAAAAACTCACAGAAAGAAAATATCAGTGCCAAGTCATCGATTCGTAATGCGAACTTCTCTGAAACGAAAAGCACTATTAAGCGGCCGTAGCGCTAAAGGGCAAAAACACGTAGGAGCCAATATGGCTGACATCAATTTTCAGCGCAAATAAAGCCCAACATTAGCGCATAATGGTTGTTCAGTCTGTCGGACAAGTATTGTCTCGCGATACTGTAGAAAATTCGTAATGTCGGAATGCCCTATAGGACAACATATAATCCTTTGAATTTTCCCAGCATTTCAGCCGAGCGAAATGCCGTCCGAACGTTCGGAATCGTTATTACTAGAATAGATTGGAAGTTCATTGTTTAGTCGATATTTAAAAACTCAATGGAGACTCTATTTCGTTTACCGAGTCGTTACACCCGTTTAATTTTAATTGGCTACGCCCTTCAGATTTTTCGAAGCGTCCCTGGTAATCTTGATGCCCGTCAAGTATATAGCGTGTATATCGATTGCTTCCACCAGTCCTAAAAGAAATCCAGATAAATGGATAAATCTTAGTGAATCTGCAGGGCGATGCTGTGAATTCGGTGTGAAATTTCGTCGAAATCTCTAGCGAAGAACTTTTAGTTAAAAGTCGTAGGGAAGAGAGGCTGAGGGTAATTATTATTTAATTTGCGTAATTAGGAAAAGCTAGCTCGGCTGCATTAACGTCAAGTGCACGAAAGAGCCGAATGAATAAGCTTTCATTGTCAGGCTTATCCCGAAGGATGGTTTTGAGTACGTTAAGTAACTCGATCATCAAAAAAGAGAAAGGGGGAAGATACAAATAAAATAACACCCTGCAATACAGAAGGTTTAAGTTTTTCGTAGATTTCCAAAGAAAGGAGCTTTTTTGGGTAAAAAAAAGTGCTACCAAACCCATGGATTGAGGCGACTGTAACTATTTGCGGAAATTCCCTGATAAGAACATCCTCGTCCGGACGAACGTGAAATACTTAATAGCCAGACGAAACGGAAATGGCTATGATGGCAAAGGGGGATGAAATGGAAGGGAAGTCGCAAATTAATTTGCTCCTTCGCAACCCTCATGGCAGATCCACCTACCACACTCCTGGTAAACTTAACTCACTAGCTGTTTTGTTTCATCCTTGTCCCTTCCGTCCTGGGAAAGCCACTCAACTTTTTCTCGTGACTGTACACCCTACCGCTCTTCATCCAAGCCTGTCCTTGTTCTACCAACCTCATCGTACCTTTTTTTTTTCGACAGTTAATTACGAAAAGTATCGCAGTACTTTTTATCAGGTCGTCGGAGCTTGAAAATATTGTTGGAAAACTCGGGCCGTTCATATTTTAAATCGCTTAACAGTCGCGCGGCTGTATCCTTGGGGAGGAGTGTACAAAAAGAAAAGAGGGAAACGGTATCAGAGAAAGCTTTACCGGCATTCGTAAGGAAGTAAGAGAGAAGCACGAGAGAAGTGGTAAAATGGGCAAAAGAATGGAAGAAGAGAAGTTTCACAGTGTCTCCGGCAGGCATGGATAAAGAAACGTTCTTTATTGCAGGCCCAGAGAGAAAGTCCGTAAGTTGCTTTTCGGAAAAGATAAGTTCCCAGAAGCGCAGCACTTTTCCACGATTGAGATCGATTTTATTCGGTTGCCGGTTTACTGTGAACCGGATACGCTGCCTCTTGTTCGTTGCTCATCTTCTTCTTCTTTTCTTTTTTCATGCCAAAAAAAGAATTCCCTTTATGCCGCGAGCTACGCGAACATCGACTCGTTATCATCTGTAGGCGTTTCAACTTCGCGACGCCATTCCGTCCCTCTGGATTCACTCAAAGTTCTAAGATCGTCAGCAGAAAATTCAGAGCGTCGGTCGCCCGTCGCCACACCTTCTCCCTGCCTCCGTCGCGACGCCACCGTTTTACCTCGACGCTCGAATTTATCGAGACCCTTCGGCGAAACATATATTCGCGAAATTTAATAAATTTTTTGAAATTTTTATTAAATTTCACGAGAAAAAGCTTTCAGCTTTTTTTGTATTGCATTAGTCCTTGAAGTACGGGTACGAAAAGCGCGGGCTTTTCGAATACGGTTATCAAGATATCGATGTATCGTTATTAACGTCATGTCTGTATTATGTAATTATGTTATAATCGAAATTTTTCATCGCTTTTTGATGCTATTTACGTCGTTTTTTTTACTTCTTATCTAACTAATAAATATCGAAAGATTTCTGGCTATCCTTCGTCGTCCGTTTGCTCTTGAAACTTTTCAATTCGATGCCTTCAATGTTTCGGCCTTCCCACGGAGTAAATATGGATGCTGGATACAGAAAGGCAAAGACAAACATTAAAAGACGGAAAGAGACGCAGAGAGGGAGGTACTTATCTCCAAGACGCGTATTTCTCTTTCATTAGCGAAAACGAAAGAGATTCGCTACCAGTCTGAGGGACTTCGGAAGGCGATATAGCTGTTTCACTTTTTTCACCCTTTCTCTCCTTTTATTTCCACGCTCATACACTTCGACTCTCTTAGCTTTTTCCTCGAGGAAACTTTTGCGACGTGTCAATGCTGGAATGCCAAATGAAAAGAGAAGTCTTTCCCCTTACTAATAACGTTTATGCATCCTGGATGAAGAATCGTCTCCGCCCGACTGAAATTCCCGATGCACCATTTTTAGCTTTTTAAATATTTGGCCAGTTGCCGCGGGAATAACTTGTAGTCATGGATCGGATTTTATATATGTATACCAGAAAGAGAATAATCATATGCCAAAAAATATTGTACATATGTACAGTCGTTTGTAAATAAGGATTTTATATTTTTATTACATTTTATTATACCGTACCCGCATGTAGCTTTCTGGCGACTGTCGACATGATCCAAAAAGTAAAGCCGAGGATTATAATGAATATTCATAGGAAGTAAAAGCATGAATAGGATGCCACGACTCCGTCCCTTTATTTGTCAACCTCAAAAGAAACTGGAAATTCAGATTAGGTCGAACGAGGTTACGAAAAGTTAAGGATGGATGAAATTTTTCCTGTTGGCCGAGCAACCACCCAGCCATCCCAGTCAGCCACCAGAAGGTTGTTTCGCATGTTGAACTAAGAGTAATCAGTGTAGATAGTGCCCATTAATCATCCCTGCTGGTTACTTTCGCATCATCATAATCTCTGCACCGGGGTGGCTTGTCTCATTTGTTCATTGCTTAGACACCCTACCAGCCACCAACCCTTCCGTCTTTTCGTTAGTCTCACAATCTTTTGTTCAGCTTCTTCTGTCTTTCCTTCCTACGTTTTTCCTAGTTCAGAATTTGGGACTAGGGTAACGTAGAACGAGGGCTGCCGAAATGACCTGGACTCCAAGAGTTACGATGATGGCAACTGCAGTGCAAGGGTCGCGTTTGGAGCTTCACGGATTTTAATCAGGAACCTGAGACCCTAGACGTGGTAGTAGCTCACTAATGGATTGGCAGGTAGACCTTGCACCTAATTATAATTTTCCGAGCTTCCGCTGCACTTTTCACTGAATCACTCGACATTGTCACGTACTCAAATTCAGTACTGCGAGCAGTGGGTATTTAACACGTAAAAAGGTAAAAGAAATTTTATCATAAAACAAAGTACGAAAGACATAACGAGGGTTGGTAGAGAGCATGAATATGACTCATAAAAATTGTCACCTACCCTAATAGCCTATTTTGAGTAGAACCACTTGATACCTTGTATCGTCAGCTAAATGGTGGATGGGTGTAACTTTTAGTCAATAGTGAAAGGTGCTAGGGGGAAATAAGCGGAATTGGAAAAAGGGGAAGGAAAGAAAGAAAGGTATAAAGGGAAGGAAAGGGTCTCTATCCTCTTTTTTCTTCCTTTCTATTTGAAACGGTCCGTGGAATCACGTCAGCATCCCACTCCACACGTAGTGAGTACCTATCCGTGCCTTCTAACCCCTAGTCGCAGTCCGCACTCATCAGGACATTGAGACGCGTCACGATCCAAACTCTCCTACGGCTCTCCCTCCCCGTTAACCCCGTTCCACCCGAAATCGCTGTTTTCATTTCCCATTTCCTTTATCTTTTGTAATTCCGGCTTGGCGAATCTTCCTCGACCCCTCGTTCACTCAAGCGCATCCACAACGCCTTCGATACGTTCACGCCCACTCCAACAGCTCAGATTTTCTCATTCCTAGCTGATTTCAGAAACCCGTCATTTGCTACGGAAACCGGAAATCGGGACGACACTCAGCGTTATTTCACGTTATTTTTTTTTTCTTTCCCTTTCTTCCTTCTTTTTCTCACGCACCTATCTACGCGCATTACACCAAAAAAATATATACTGTTGTTTTTATACGGTCTATCACAAACGAAACCGATCAGACTGTATTTTCGGATATGAATGTATACCAAATGGTCCAGACGAATATGGATGCTGCGCTTAGTATTAGCTCTTAACGATTGCTACTTCCAAGACTGATATCGGGTGATAAAAAATAAAATTTATCCCGCCGTCCAGTGCAGGTGGAACTCACAAGACTTTGTTACCGACTAAGACGATTCATCTCATACATTCTTTATGGACGAAGACACCTTCACGGCAAGATCGATCCCTTCGTTTCAGTGTTTACAATAACCCAGCAGTCGGATATAAAATCAATAAGAACGAAAGCTACGTAGAATTATGTATCCGACCTCTTTCCTTCTTCGCTTTTCAGTCGACAGGGAAATCTCGAAGAAACTCGTCGGAAAGAATATTTCTCATCAGATTATTAGCATACTGCATCGTTCCTGCAATCGGATGAGAATAGAACGGAGGATCATTTGACTGGTCTGTAGAATCTTCCCTTGTCTGGGATCACTATTATTGCGGGAACGTCGTCGACGCGCAAACAACCCCTGCGAATGATATTAACTCAAACTCAAACCTGGACAATGTCGGACGAGACTGAATATAATGGACACAGGGTATATAATCAACTAGAAAGTTTGTTAAGCGTCCACGGGCAAGGATACTGCCGAGGGTCGTCTAGAATTTTAACAAGTTTCACCTAGAATAGGACGTGAACTGAGAGATGGCGAATCCTCGTGTATCCTGTAACGATCTAAACAATCCCACAGTAAAGGAATGATGCTGTGTAACGTATTTTGATTAAAACTTGTATGACATGTTACGAAGGGTGAAAATAATCCCTTGCGTATTCTCCTATATGTATGATAACAATTTTCCAACTTTCATGTCATTCTTGCAAATGTCCTTCATAATAGCTGCCTTTCCGGATTTCCCCAGTTTGTTTCTCATTACCTGTATTAAGTTTGTCAGGTAGAATTAATGTCTCGGGTGGTTGCAGAACCGACGAGAGTTCAGTGAAATGAGTGGAACTGAATTTTACTCGGATCTCTGAATCGAAATTTCACCCTGGGGAAAAAAAACTGAAGTTGGGAGTTTCCTGAAGATAAGAACATGAGATTTATCGGTTGCAGGAAGTCATAGAGGGGTAGCCGGTAGATTTAACATAGTTTCGCACTGGTTGTAAGTCTTGCAAAATTTTTGCACTTTCTTCATTTCTCATGGTACCACTGTCGATCGATGGTTAATTGAACTAAGTGGAAATTGCAAGTAGCAAAGGGGATATTTAATTCTGTTAAACCAGCCCCTGTCGTATTTTTGCGAAAAATCTCATTATTTATCGGGACTTGTCTCAAATGTCATAAATATAATGAAGTGTCATAATGTCTGTCTCGGGTATTAGCTAAATATAGTTCGAACAAAAAAAGGGCCGACTGAAGCAACGAGTTCGGTTGGTTTTCGCATGTCACGTTTCTTTCCAGAAAGAAATGGCGGCTTTGACAAAAAAAAGTCTGGCCAAAATTGGCTACATTATTCAGCAGGGAGCCGACGATTCTCTGGGGGTTTTGGCTGCTCGGTTGGCAACATCAGTGAATCCTCAGGAAATCTAAACTCATCCCCTTTCAAACCTGTACTTCCTATGAGGTACTCTTTCGGGTATTTTTATTGCTTTCCCATTTTCTTTTCTGTTCTTTATATGTATATATATATTTTTTTTTTAATTTCTCCCAAAAATGTTACTGCGTGAACTTTTAATTATTCGCCATTATATTCTCAACGTCATGAGTATTTGTATCAATTTATACAGCCAGTGCACACGGGAAACAAGGCAAAGGACAGGCCATATTGAAATTGATGGCCTTTCCAAAATGAATAACCGTCGAATAAAAGCAACGTGGATTCCATTGACGATCGATCCCAACATGAAACGAATATAATATCCAACCTATAGTGAACGACGGAGAGTCACGCAATATTTTCTTGACGGATTAGATTCTAGCCAAAAGCCCCCGTCGAATGCTCATTTCTCATTCCAGACTACAGAGATTATATTACCTTTCAAGATAGAGAAAGAGAGAGAGATCGGACCAACCGCACCATCTGAACTTTTTCTTGGGGAAAAATTTGGTTTTTTCACGATCTGCTGGCGACGCTTGAAAAATCGAAGATCGTCCCAAGTTCTTAAGGAATACATTAATAACGGGTAGTAGTAGTATAAGGTAAAAAGGGGATACGGTTACCGTAGCATTATTTAAGTATAAAAATAATTTCCAAGTGTAATTAGATGCTCAGGAAGGCAAACCCGATGTTTTCCGTAAGAGCGGGCATTAATCATCGTACAGCGAAGTCAAAGCAACGCTATTTCTTCGTTCCCAGCTTCTCTTCTCGTATCAAATAGATGTTCTGCTGCTTCCCTCGTTTCATTTCGCGAATTACGCTATTTTGATCTCTCATTTGATTCGAATCTCCCTATCGTCGAATTACGTATATATACAAGTTGTGCAATTCGCACTGCCTTCAGAAATATATGCTTGAAAGAGATTTTTCCTGTTGATATTACGACTCTCACGGTCGCGACTTGGAATCGTATTGCTTGTAGCAAAGTCCGGACATCGCTTGGTGTCCTCGTCTATCGAGAAAACGGAAATTTTATTTATACCTCGTTCCGATTCTCTTCAACTCCATTGCAAACTCCATACCTGAGTTCTTGATAAGAAAAAAAAAAAAAATTTCATTGAATCACTAAAGGGAAGATTGAACATGATATTGAATGTTCAAGACTTCCGGTGATGCGATGTTGTATATGAGTTTAAAACATAAACCAGAAACGTTGCTCGTAAGAAAAGATCGTAAAGGCGTACTCTCGCGTAAAGTTTACATGGTAGGAACTTGCATAGATCAGTATTACGCGAAGAAGTCTTTTTAAAGGTGCAGCGGCGAACACGAAAGGGGCATTCCGTGGGTGCAAGTGGCTCGCCACACCGGTAACGTCGCAGCTAGAAAAACAAAAGAGTAATTAAAGACCCCAATGCAAATTCAGAGAAGCGGAAGTCTCTCTCAACGGAACGGCTGGAAGCTGGGGAGTGGCTCTAGCGACCGAAAATATTGTCGAAATATGCTAAGAGCAGCCTTACTAGCGATCTTAGCATAACAATGTCCTGACATTCGGCATAAAAATCATGAATATGCATTGGAAGTCGAGAAAAGAGGATAAATAGATCTTTCGACTGAAATACATAGAGGATGCGAATATTCCAAACACTCAAAGTCGCTATAGGCAGTGCGAGTGAATTTGAAGCTCTTTGAAATTTTACACCCTCTAGCTTGATTGGCACTTCGGAAAAGCCTGGATCCTCCCTATAACGCGATTCTGATCGTTGTCACAAGGAACGAACCAACTTTCGAGGCAATCCACTCAACGTGAAACCATTTTGGGGAAACACTGAAAAGCTTCGCACTTTAGAGGAGACTAGAATATTTGCATTTTGACAGGGACTTGGTAAAGACGTCTAGTCGCCCAAGTCGTTGTTTCGCCTCAAATCTGAAAAGCCGAGAAGGACGTCATGAAAACCGCCATTACCATTTGGACGGCGTTATAAGTGACAGATTCGCCTGAGACAAGACACAAGAGTCGTTTTCGCTAAAGAATGCACTAATGTAATTCTGAGGAAGGTTTGTCCAAGTAGCAACCAAGTTATTGTCTTCTGTGAAATGGCGAAGGGGGTGTCCGTGGGTAGGGTGATGGAAGAATGCGTGACGTCACGACGCTCGAGTAAAGTGCGTCCAGAAGGAGACGAAGGACGAGGCTGCGACGGTGACGTTGACGCTAGAGTTTAAACGGAGAAAATTAAAAATAATTTCACGTTCGTTCTCAACGCGCGATAATAAAAATTCATCGTTCCGTGACTACAGCATGGTGCGCCCTGTTAAATTCAGGTTTGATATGCCAACAGCATCTGTTGCCGAGTTTAAAAATTTTACTGCTGTTTACTATTTTTTTAGCCTGGAGGGATTCGGGATGCTGCGCAATGGACCATATCTTGATTTTATGTACACAGGATCAGTCTGAACAATGTCCTCGGATTGTTAAAGCGGTTTGTGTTTCTTTCGCATGAATCTATGCGTGACCGGTGCTAGGTCAAACGGCTAAGACACGAAAATTGAATTTAAGGGTCGCGATAAACTCTCTTAGAACGCTTCCCTAATACGAAGATAAAGGGCTGGCTTGGGGGTTTTCTCAGGTTTCCCAGCTAGCTCAATATAAATTCCACGTCTCTTTCACTCTAAGAGAAACACGAACGGACGTTTTTCTCTTGCTTTCTTATATAGAACGACAAAAAGAGTCTCTTTTATCCTCCCAGGTGAATCAAAGTGATGCAGTTTATATCTGCCCTCTACATACAGTAAACTGACCAGCGTATGGATGACCTCACGAGCATCAATGATAATTCCGGACACGTTTTCGGCTATAGCTTCGCATAGATAACGCCCTCGGTAATTACCTGTCCGATACAAAATCGATGTCAAAGGGAAAGAGTCTGGACGTTTCCATAGAAACCACTCTATAGCGATACGGGATATATAATATTGTATAGCGTATAGAAAATATACATATATATAAAAACAAGCAGAAAAGTAAGGCTATCCATTTCGCAAGTAAAACTTCAGGTTCTTGAAAGATGGCTGAAAAGTAAAATAGGCGTCAACGTTAAACGTATCGACTTCAAACCAGTGACAGTCGAGTTTCACTACACATTGAGATTCCCTGAATTACGATTCCATGCTCGGTTACAGTTTCGTTGGATTTCCACGACGACGAATTCCTCTGATGCAATTCCCTCCCTCTTTCACGTCTGTCTCTTCTCATCTCCGACGCTCAGCGTCTACGCCTCTTATAGACTCCACATAGACTGTATAGAGAGACACAGGCGGCAGATTCCGATTGCGAATACGTGAAGCGAATCCATGAGTGGTTTTGATCGATTCCACTAAACTAACGCCTCTTCTCCTCGACTCCGCCATTTTCTTTACTCTCAATTTTTTTATTTTTCTATTTTTTTTTTTCACTAACGCTTTCAAGCGTAAATAGATCAACCCACGTGAATCGATCGATGCAATCATAACTTAGACATTGAACAATGACAATTTCCCCTCTTACATTCACCCCTCGCCACCCTCCGCCCTACTTAGAGCGATGGCAGAAAGATATGGCAGACGTTCTTCGAATGCAAGTTATTCCCTAGCATCTAGCTGAACAGCCATCCTAGGCTTCATCCCTTAAATCCCTTTCATCCCTTAAGGAAAATCACTCCCGTTTACTCGTTACAAATTCCTATAGTCAGTATACCACTAGAACGAATCTCTTATTGTGTCTTGTCGTTAGGAACAATAGAACTTTTGGTACTTTGAATCTGTGAAGTTTTTCTTATCGGGGGACATACATTATCTTTTTTAAAGAAAATTTTCTTTCTTTTTTTTCTTTGCCGTATCCTTCACCTGTCAAGCTTCACGCTTTATTCTGCCTTTGAATGTCATGCATGCTGCTTCACTAACCGACACACCCAAAAACATGCTGGATATTTGTTCAGAGCAAACACACGATGCTAATCGTGACAGTTGATACCAGTAGCAACACTATTGCCGATCCTAGTAGCAAGAGCGAGTAACAGCAGCAGTAAAGCTAGATATGTGAATAACGACTTCTCGTCGCGGTGTCTTCCTACAGGAAAGGTTTACGTCCTCGACTGAAACAGCAACGAGTTTGCGGCGTTATTAAACCACCGGGAGGCGTAAAGTAATTCGTCGTCAAAATTGAAATTTCTATACGGTTTCCCTTGTTCATTCATTTGAAAAGGCTGGAAGCTGTCACAATATCCCTCGTGAGGTTTCAACACGCCAAGTTATATGGGAAAGATACAGATGGCGCGACGGTCTACTTGACTGCTAAGTTTATAGGCTGGAGTCGGAGTCTCTTGGATTTTTTTCCTCTATGCTTCAGCTATTATATCCAACTTCAATAATTCGCTTAATTTTTTACGATTGACCATTTACCCTTAGAACGTCAAGACCCGAGCGTCGATGTGTTTTATTAAGGGTGAAGTTTTCGGTTAGAGGTAAAAAGTGACAAGTCGATTGGGACATGATCACAGTCTACCTCATAGACTAAGACTCTACAGAACTCCATTAAGGTTTTTCTCTGGACCATTCACAGACTCGACGACGCGAAAAAATATTTCTAATTTTTTTTCAGTTTTTACCGAAATCTCATATCGGCCTTGTTTTATTTTTAATTCTGGCTGACAGTGAGTATACGAATTCTTGAATGTAAGTCTCAGGTAAACCGGATGCTGGAGAATGAAAAGATATCGAACCGATTGGGAACGATTTGGACAAGTCACAAAAACCATGTTACCTGGTTGCGCCAATTCGCGATTTCAAATAGGAATTCGGGTACGAGATGGTGAGGTGCATAGAGGTGGGAGGGGTGGTAGAATGGGATACATCAATATTCAGAGGAAGTAATGTCAATTTCAACCCCTCGAACGGTTCGTCACCCCTCTCGGGTTTCGAAACTACCCACGCCCTTTACAATATGCGGATAATCAACTGCTCAGCAGGTTTAACGGACGGCGTACAGCATATATTAATTATTATTACGCTTTCGAATTGATGCACACATAAATTACTGCTGTACCACTCGATGCGAAACACGTGACAATCCTATCGTCATAGTTTATACAAAAAATATATAATTTCATCGTGTCATATAAATTGTAGGATCGTATCTTACACGATGTGTTAAAATATAAATGAATATATAAATTTGCATATAATATAGTAATAGTATCCGTGGTGCGTCATATTGTACTTTCGCGAATTTCATTTCCAGTAATATTTGAATTTCGATTAGCTCCAGCATCCAGGAAACAAAACATTTTTACATCTGGATGAAAAATAATCCTCTTACACAATTGGATAACGCTTCGAATGAACCTGACGTCGTATTTGTGTTTTTCGTATTTTCAGTGCTGGTACATGAAGGATCTGATGAAAAAAAATTGCACAAATCATAACACAGCGAGATTGAATCGGATGAGAAATTTTAATAAAAGCAACAAAATTCAGAGAAGCGTTGGGTTAAAAAAAAAATATGTGAATATAGCATAAGGTCATGTAAATTAAGGTTGGCTTATAAACTTGAAATCAATCTAAAATTGTGACCAGTAGAAATTATTTTCAATGTGCGCTACCAATTAAATATAGCCACTGAGACGTGTCCAATTACTTAGTTCCTATTACGAATATGTGATGAGTGAAAAACAGGGCACCATAAATGAGTATAATTTGATATTGCATTTCTAGAAATTAGATCGAGATGAAAGTTGGACCAGTGAAACGCAAATATGATTTCTCGTTATTCATAGATCAACCAATAGACTCCCATGATTTGAATTAACCATAGAATGCTATCAGAAATCTGAAAAGATCGTATCTCAGTCCCGGAATGCGGAGTCATTTTTCATCGTGATCGTCAGGGGAGATCCTTTAAAAATGGTTGACTCCCCCCGGCGATCGGCCGCCTTCCGGAAAGCCCCCAGGCAATTTCGCCTTTGACATTCTCTTCTGTACGCGATGGTGAAACCGAAGAGAAGCCAAAGGAATCCAAAGAAGCCCAAGAGAGAGAGAGAGAGAGAGACAGAGGGAGAGTCACGAGTGGAAAAGATAAAAGATGAGCAGCAGGAGACACCTTTTGGAACGACGTCGCGTTCCTCTTGACAAGATTACAAATGATATAAAAATTGAAATTGTCACGCGAGAAGTTCCATACTGTTCTAAAAAAATTTCCACGCTTAGTAGTCTGATTTTTCGTTAAAATCGTTGCTACGTACCTTTATGATCTCTTACATGTGCCACGTATGTGCATATCTATGCCATATATACACATCAAGATAACACTTTATATTCTACAAGCTTCATACATTTCGCTCCTAATTTTTTCCCCAACGGTCTAATAGGAAGTGTCGGCACTTGCGTAATTTCTCCGCATGTTCGCGCTGGATAACAAGAGAAAAAGTGCACATTGATCAACGCATGACGTATTGGAGTGGTACATCATGGTGCAGTGAAACGACAGACGTTTCAGCGAATTGGCTGCAACGGCCTTCTGCGTTTTCCTATAACAATCTCACTCGATGGATCGTAAAGGGTTGCGCTGTGGGAGGGTAGGTTAGGGGAGCGATTAAACAGAGGGAGATGAAACCATGCGAATTTCCCATTATTTCGAGACAAGGGCATTCGATACATATGTGTATCCTACCATATGGGTACGCATACGAGTGCGTAGTTTAGAGCTCACATGAAAATAGAATTTTACCTGAACCAGCCCCCTGGTACGAACTGGTCAGGTCGTTTCGCCGAATGTCCGTCGCGTCCGTCACCAAATTTCGCCACGCGTGGCGCTAGTAGTCATCTGCTCAATGTCCTTCAAATGCGTTTCACGCTAAAGACCAGGCGGACCTCGGCAGAAAACTACTAGCGCCACGTGCTGGACGGTGGAGAAGTTAAGAAACGCGGACAGAACGAGAACATTCATTGTATAAGGACAGAGTAACGAGCGTGTCAGAGGCCTGACCTAAATTCTACACAAATTTTAACGATTTCCGTGTATTTGGTATATGAGAGACTTGAAAATTGGTAATTTGAAAAAAAATGCATTTACAATTTTTATTCATTTGTTGTGCTTCATAAAATTTGCATATAAAAAAGTTGAGTAATTTTATCATAAAATTTAGATAACACCGCCGTGTTCTATCTCAGGAGTAAATGAGAATTCGCGAACCACTCTGATATTCTGATTGTGCGATTTCAGTGTGGGGTTTAGTGCTATGTGAATTTCCATGTGGCGATAATAAAAACAGTCAGCGATAAGGCTCAAGAAAAATCTTTGGTGGTCGCTGTGGACCGCAATGGGAGACGACTTTCCTTTGTTCGTAATGTTATGAAACAATGAGATCATTGTTCCGGGCAGTCCTTACGATGGGGAGAAAAGTTTTCGACCCTTACTTTTCGTTTCAATCTCCACCCAGCATCCCCTACTTCATCGCATCTTTTACGAAACGTTTTAATTAACCCGTTGGCTAATTACGGTTTATCCGTAGTTAGATCCTTTGTTATAAGATTGTCTATTGAAGAATTGGCTGTCTAAAAAAAATTTTCTTATTAGACAATCTCTTATGACTAGTTCACAAGTAGAGCTATGACAGCGATCAGAGACGGAATTACGTTTGAGTAATAGTAGAAAGACATTAATTCCTCGTTGAGCGTCGGGACGCCACGAAGCTCTCACTTGTCACCCGATAACGACAGCGTCCGCTTTAAAACTCGCGAGCGATAGCGGACGTGGATTGCGAGCTGTTAAAAATAATCGTAGTTGTCGTGAAAAAGAAAAAAAAAAATCTTTTTCGCGACGTAACGAATTAACGTTATAGCACGAGTGGAGGGGATGGGCCGATCAGAAAATCTGAAACGAGCCGAGACTGGG
>JARPRH010000707.1:1397193-1423582 GCA_031763665.1 Calameuta haemorrhoidalis
CATCCATTTTAGAATGCTCATCAGTCGCTCTCTCTTGGTAAAGTTTCCTTGGGTCTTTCTCACAAAGGACTGAACTTTCTCCTGGATTTTCGAATTGTTCAAGACAGTTGTGAGGACCGTGCTCACGTTTCTCAACCATGCGGAAGAGAAGTTGTTGCTGGAGGTACCGTTCAGACTTTCTAACCAGACTGACAGCGGTCCAGCGAAATCTAATTCCGTACAGGATGTGACGTTATTAGGATGAAGAACCACATTGGAATCGACAGTGGCATTGACACGAAGATCCAAGGTTGTGGACTGGTTCCAGACGTTGAAGATTTTCTGTGAAGACTCTTGATGAGGGTGGAGCAGGGTATCTGTTCTTTATAATTTACAAACCAATCACGCTTTGGAGACATATGCTGGCTTGCTCCAGAGTCCATGAACCAATCCTCAAGGTACTCTTCTGAGAGAGCTGTGTGTGCTGCAACAATCCTTCCCATGAAAGCATTTCCTCTGCTTGCACCATCTGCACGATCATCTTGCTTTGGTGCCCCTTTTTTAGAACGACACTCGTTTTTCCAGTGCCCTGGTTTTCCGCAGTTGTAACATTTTCCAGGTTTTTTCCAAGATCTGCCCTTCGAACCCTTCTGCTGTTTGGTGTTGGCAGAGAAAGCATTGTTCTCTCCACCTTCATCTGCTGCTGTTCGAACTTCCTCCATTGATAGTCTCGAAATGAGATTGTTCAACGTACGCTCTGCCTGGCTTGTAGATTCCCATGCTGTTGCAAAGTGCTTGAGTGAAGGCGGTAAAGTTAGAAGAATCTTCATCATCACCATGCTTTCCGGCACGGGATCTCCGAGTGTCGCCAGCCGACATGCAAGATCATTTATTTTAGCTATATGTGTGGCTATATCATCAGCTGCATCCTTGCCAAGCGAAAACCATTTCTGTTGCAGCATATGTTTCGTTGTCTCACTCTGATTTTCATACACCTCATGGAGCTTGAGCCACATGGCACGTGCAGAGTTACAATGCATTATATGAAGCATACATCTTGGGCTTACCGTTGTTACGATTGATTTTTGTGCTAAACCGTCCAACCTCTTCCAATCCTTAAGCTTCTTTTCGTAAGTGTTGACTTCATCTGGATTCAGATTTGGTGGCACCTCTGGCTTGACCGAGTCTCCCGAAAGAATGTCGATTGCTCCACTTGCGAGGTTTAGAACACGCACTTGAAATTTCCATAATGCCCAGTTGTCCTCTCCAGTTAATTTTTCGATTTTTGAGAGTTCGTTTTCCATGGTCTTATTGCACTATTGCACTAGGCTGGCTAACCTTGACGAACCGCACTTTTCAGTGCACAATTAAACCGAAAATATTTACCTATTTATTTGTTGCATTCCTGGGCCCATAACCTATTATATTCTTCAGGATTGCAGAGTTTGTAAAACAGAGGATTCACTGGATTTTAGCAACGTATATTTATTAGCGTACACACGTGGAGAATAGCAAAAACCAGAGAGAGCACATGTAGCGCCATAGAAAACTAAACTAACTTAAAGAACAGTACCTATTGTTTTTGAACCTCTAACAGCTCGCTCTGGTGGCATACGACCAAACTATTTCGGAAACTGTTTTTCCAACAGTATCATCTGAGGAAACTGAACGATTGAGTGAAGGGACATCAATGAAGTTGTTTGGAACCATCATCATAATCGATTCACTTATTACTCTCTTCCTGCATTCGCTTTTCCTGTTAGCCAGATCATTCTTGCTGTGTATCTTCGTAAGAAGCATCTCGAGATCAGCACGTATCTCGCTCGCCATTGGGACACGATTCTTCATCCGACTCAGTTCCGCTAATGCCAGATCATTTGACGAATCGTAATAAAAACGAATGAAACCTTTCAGGCGAAGAGAACATTAATCTTTCCACTTTGTACAAATTCAAGGAAAAAATTGATCAGGGTCGAATTGACGTTCCTGAAATATTTATCGAGCAGGAGTGTGACGTTTAATTCTGGCGTGTTAAAAAATACTTCCATAACCTTGTAATGAGGATTGATTGAATTTTCAGGACTTTTTACTAATCGGGGTAATACATTTTCTACTGTGTTTTTAATGAAATTATCCACTTTTTAATTCACTAGCATAGTGGATAGAACTGACCTGACTAAGCTATATGAATCACTGATGTCCTTGACACTTTCCAAATCTGGATTCTCGTAGACAAGGAATCTCAAGTCTTCTCTAGCATCCGGTTCTAACGTGCTGTACCTTATATTGAGTATCAAAGCAGCAAGTACCGGTTGACTCAAAGTGACGTTTCCATTGATAATGGCCGAGTAGAATTGTGCAAATTCTCGACCTTGATTTTGTTAGACTTTCTTGTCGTAATTCTTGCCAATGGTTTTGTTTCGTGACAGTGAAATCAATATGAGTTTTATATCCCGAAAGACGTCTATACCATCTTCGGTTACTGTTTCCCTCGAGAGGATATCCTTCAGCAAGAGTTTCTTTTTATTGAATATCCTGGCCACTTCCTCCGAAGCACTTTTACAGTACATTGGCATTGCGTGATGCAAGTTAGCGAATAACGCGATCAGCTGACTCAAGCGATTATTTTTGACGATCGATTTAACTCGCGTTAAGAGATCCATCGCTCTGAAGTTGTCTCTCTGCACCTCCTGATAAAGAAAATAAAGCGGAGGATAGAGCTCCCCGGGGATGGTGTCGTTATTCAAGTGAAGAAGGAGTCCGAGGATTGTGATGATGTTGTCCTTCAGAGTGACAGCGGTCCAGGCCTTCATCAAGGTCACGTCACTTTTCCCTTTGAGGGAAACTTCAGTCTGAAAGTGACAAGAGCTCTTGTTCACATCATAATTTTGACATCTGGAGAGATCAAGCGGATTCAGTGTCGAATCCGACACTAGATACGTATATCCGCTATGTCCAAAATTATAATCATTCTCAAGTCCAAAAAATCCTAAATTCACAGTCACATTTTGACCCACCTGTGTAGTACTACAATGATTAACCAAAAAAAAAAAGTTTTCAAAATTCTATCCCTATAACTTACTTACCAAAAGTATGGGCAAGATTATATAACTCGGGTACATTATCTTAGCTTTTTTTGATTTTTCTAACCAATCCCTTAGCCGTTTTGAAATCCTTTACCTACGAAGCTTTCCCGCGTAGTGGCAAAGTTGAAGCACAGCGGCGTGACTCTGCGGGCAATTACCGCGATTGCTTGGAAATTATTGCTCGTTAAAGTTTCTCCCAGCATCCTTATCGGTCTCCACGTGAAAATGTAACCAGAGTTGTGAAATGGAAGGAAGAGAGATTGCCGAGTGTTGCTTGTTTAAATATTTCAAGATCCTCGTTTCGCTTTTGAGAAACCCATGTTACCCGATCCAATAATTCGTGATCTCGACGAGAACGATAATGTGAACGACCGAAGATGCAGTCGAGGATAAACGATTCAAGATGGGGAATTTAAGGGACATTCGTGCAGCAATGACTCTCGATTCGCCATTAAATCTCTTGATGGCGTTGCTACCTCGTTGAAAGAACGTATCTAGTAGCAGCAGCTTGCTCGTCAAAACGGGATATATTGTTTCGAGAACTGGGACTGTGCGTTCTATGAGCCTCGTTAATGCCACCAGCAAGCACTTTAATTAAACAATGGTATAATAAGCACCGCGATAGGCAACAATGATGTGTTTGCCGAAGCTTATTTCACCGATATCATAATTAACGGACTATTTATTTAGTCGCTGTTATAAATCTCGATTAAGCCTGCCATTGATTCAATGGCCTTTAGTACACGTATTCCAATAAACAGACTACTAAAATACAGGAGAAGAATTTCAAAGTTCTCCATCTTTACAATTCTTCTATCTTTATTGCTGCTAGTCTCTTAGACAGATTTTCATGCAATTGTCACAATAAATACTTAAAAATATTACTTAGTAACTTCAAAAAATTTTCTTGAAAAAAAATTGTATATAGGATATAGTATGTGATATATGTTTTATATTATGTATACCTTAATAGACCTATATTAATGTATAGGAGTTGCTGACGTAAAACGGGCGTCTTAAGAAAATAATCCCGACAAAGAAATTTGAAAAATTCATCATGGTTACCCCATTTTCAACTAATTTTATGGGTAGCTTGACTTCATCTTCCTCTGTGTAATCTTATATAATCTATATAGGTATAATTTGAAGATAAATATAGTATGGAACGATCATATCTGCTTTTATTGTATTACATTAAGTTATTACGTTATTTTTATACAAAACACAACACTCTCGCTTTACATTGACTTTTTTAGTTTCGTCCCGTCTCGTGTATACATACAAACCTATAGGGGTTATATGTATAGTCTATCTAAGTTCGGTCCAGTAGTGGGATTCGTTCTCTTAATGCTGTACGAGATCACTATTCACTGACCGTCAATATTGACGATTAGCTTTTTTGTTAAATTTCATATGAATTGCAATTTCTCTGAAAAAAATTCGATTGTAATAAATAATAAAAAAATTTGTTTTTAATAATTTAATTGTAATTTTCGGTAAATGTTTATATTTCATATATAGATTATACATGTCCATTTTTACATATAAAACATTATTACATAATTTACCTGTATATAACTTATATACAACTTTTTCACATGGGCTTTATTTTTGAGTCGCTTTCCTTCAGATCTATGTACGGAATGAGAGCCTTGATGTTGTGCATAACAAAGGGTTTCATTTTACTATTGAGAGCAAGATACACAAATAGACGGCGCAAATACAGTCCCTGCGTATCTTTCGTTAATAATCCAAAGCTTGGTAAGTCACGCAGACGTTCTGGATGCCTGTTGAAATAATTCGACACAAATTTATACGCTAATTTAGCCCTTGACGGAGATCGATTGAGCAGCATACTATTAGAAAGAAGTTCATCGAGCCTAAATTCCGCCCTCGCCGTAGACGTTCTAGACCAGATATATGATATCGTGCCATCAAACATTGGTTTCTTTTTGAGTATTTTCACGTAATGTTTTAACACTGGCCTTAAAACTAAAGATATGTGTGCATTTTTTGGATCCAATAACGCTTCAATAATCTGTATTAATAAAACACTTCGTTTAGTATCAGTCGGGGGTTTGGGTACTTTGATTATGTCCAATAAATTTTTCTCTAGCAACACAAGTTTGAGTTGTTTCTTTGTTAGCGTTTCTATATGCGTCCTGGCTGGCGGTAGCAGTGTCATAAGATCGGGTAGATCAGGTTTCCAGTCTGCTGATGGAATTTCGTTTGGTCCGTAAAAGGGATAAGTCGAAATAAATGTCGAGGGTACATACGTGTATATTGCCCAAAATCTTATCGCCTGTAGGTAACCTGTTACCATATGACTGAATTTGTGGTTTCTCTGTAAGAAAGGAACTTTGCCAAGAGCTCTTAGAATTTCGCAGAGTAAAGTTCCACGGTTAGGGTACGCCAGGGGATTAAAATAAGGTCCTAACAATTTATTCAATGCGCCTGTGTCTTGGAACTTCTGCAGTAATTTATATGCAATACATTGATAGGCAGATGAATCTTCAGAATACGCAGGAAATAATCCTGCGTATGGATTTTCCTCATCGACTGCTAGTAAATAATATTTCGGGTGCAACAATGGGAAGCATGGAGCCCCTTGTAAATCAAATTCAGGACTCTTTTGCAAGATATGGTTCAACATTGGATCATCATAATCTATTATTGAATAAATGACGTTACTTTTGAGATGGTTATACTGTGACATTATCGGCATTAGTAAGACAATTGACACATAATTTATTATCTGGATATACTTTTCTATGGCAGAATAAAGTTCCATATCGATACTGACCTCACGTAACATCGAAGCTTTTTCCAAAAGTGCTAGTACAAGAGCAACGTTCGTGGGATAATAATGAATTCTTAAACCCGATTTAAATATTTTGATTAAGTATTCAGTACCGTAAATACTTTTCAATGGATCCAGTATTGCCCTTTTGAAATGGGTATTCCACTTGGCAAATAGCTTTTTAACGTTCGGAGGAGACATTAAAAACATGATGCTAGGTAGGGTAATTATCTCCGTGCTTGGTCCTAGTGCGTTCTTGTTAGTTGATATACTAGAGGGAATTCTCTCAATATTTAGACCAACGTAGATCTTTGCGTTTGGTCTGACGCCTGAAGGTAAAAGGCAACACGGTCTTTCTGGTTCAAAAGGTTTTGGTGTAGGTGGTGGAGACTCGGTTGTTGTAATTGTTGTTGGCACGCTTTCTGTCGAAGTACCGGGAGTTGGTGTGGTAGTAAGAGCAGTAGTAACGGTAGGAGTAGCAGTATTGGTACTGGTTGTTGGTTTTACCGGAAGGGTGGTACTTGTTGGAGGACTTGGATTTTCACAAATAACAAATATCAGTGGATTTTTGTTACCATCATCGTCCGGGCTAATTTTTTTTGGAACTTCATTATCTGTCGCGTTTGCTGCAAGCGAATCATTCAGGCATGGGTCTTTCCAAATGTTGAGACTATCGGTTATTTTTATCTTCAGGCGTTTTACTTTCTCATATGTGATTCGATTTGTAATATTTTTTATATCAGATACAGCGTTTACAATGCACTGTCTTGGCAGAACGCATTTTTTCTTTTCCAAAGGAATCAATGCATTCAGGATGTTTAATTTATCAGGATGATTCAGTATGTAGACGTACAAAGAGTCCGCTACTTTCGTAAGTGTATGGTCCAAGCCTGGATTCTGCAGATATCCTAGTATCGTGGTAATGTCTATAGTTGGAGATATATTTGGACTGAATGTACACATTTCCTTCTTCAGTAACAGAGTAGAGAGTAATGCGGAGATAGTCTGTTGAATTTCAATTTGAGAAGGTCGAATTCTTTTTTGCATTCTGGATAATAAGGCAATCAGCAGATCCATAGGGTTATTATAAATAAAGGTATTCATTCCATCCAGCACAATTTTCATGTCAATGAAATCCTTCTGAATGAAATACAACACTCGATCCCTTAGATGAACTGCGTCTGGACTAAAATCATATAGCACGATACTAGATAGAAGTAACTTGACATTAAATCTATTGTTCACTATTCTCTTCATAGGATTGTGCATTGGATTCATATGTGTCACGGTAATCGGACTCAAATGATTACTAATATAGAAAAGACTCTCTCGAATGAAGATAGGAATGTCATCGCCACTCAAAATTTTTGAAATTGTGTAATTTATTAATTCATACAAATCCACTTCTTTGGGAATGTGATCGACGTTTTTCGGGAACGGTATCAGCCCGAATTTTGAAAGTTCAAACATATATCTAATATTTTCATCGAATATCGGATCTGCGCCATTTTGCGGAAGGTTCATTAAAATCACGGCGAACAATCGCTGCGTGAAATTAATTGTTCCGGTTTTTATTTTATGTAGGACCTCGGCCATCACAGGTCCCAAAGTTTCCTCAGTCCTTTTCGATAATTTATCATACGAGTTTCTCTCGTTGTTGAATGATATAGTGTTGTAGAGATTTGTTGGTTCTACATTCAGATTTTCAAGAAAATCCGGCAAGTCTTTCACGCCGGGTGGGAAAAAATCTTCGGGTTTGAATTGTTCATCAAAAAGTTCTTGCCGCAAAAATTTGGCAGTACTCTCCAGATAAGGAGGCAAGTTCTGACTCAATGAAAGGAGAATTATGTCCCATTGCAAATTCTTCTCCTTTCCCTCCATTGAGTACGAGTCCTGGAACATTTTGCAGACGTCGCCCAAATTGCGGCGCAGTGCTTCGTGAATCATATAAAGAGAGCTGTACTGACTCGCACTGATCTTACTTTCCGCAGCGTATAGCACGTAACTGAAAACACGTAGTATATTTTCACGAAAAATAGCAGCACCGTACAAATTCATAGTTAATTTGTCTTCGATAACATCTTGAATTGCATTTTGTACTGATGCAGACATTAATTCATCCGTATGTTCCATTTGCCTACGTAATATAATGTTATTGTTGCCATGAATATTTTTCCACATCTGATTGCCGTCGAATAGACGAATCCCAGGCTCTTCCACGGAATTCTGGTATTTCGTGTCATTATGTTCCATTTGACTACGTATTACGATGTTATTGTTGCCATTAATATTTTTCCATATCCGATTAGCGTCTATTATACGAATCACAGGCTCTTCCACGGAATTCTGGTATTTCGTGTCATTATGTTCCATTTGATCACGGAATATGGCGTTACCTTTGCCATGAATCTTTTTCGATATCAGATTGTCGTCGAATAGACGAATCCCAGGCTCTTCCACGGCATTCTGGTATTTCGTGTCATTATGTTCCATTTGACTACGTATTACGATGTTATTGTTGCCCATAACATTTTTCCATATCCGATTAGCGTCTTTTAGACGAATCGCAGGCTCTTTCACGGAATTCTGGTGTTTCGTGCCATTATGTTCCATTTGACCACGGAATATGGCGTTACCTTTGCCATGAATCTTTTTCGATATCAGATTGTCGTCGAATAGACGAATCCCAGGTTCTTCCACGGAATTCTGGTATTTCGTGTCATTATGTTCCATTTGACCACGGAATATGACGTTACCTTCGCCACTAATACTTTTCAATATCTCATTGTTGTCGAATACACGAATCACAGGCTCTTCCACGGAATTCTGGTGTTTCGTGTCATTATGTTCCATTTGACCACGGAATATGGCGTTACCTTTGCCATGAATACTTTTCGATATTACATTGTCGTCGAATAGACGAATCCCAGGCTCTTCCACGGAATCCTGGTATTTCGTGTCATTATGTTCCATTTGACCACGGAATATGGCATTACCTTCGCCACTAATACTTTTCAATATCTGATTGTTGTCGAATAGACGAACCACAGGCTTTTCCACGGTATTCTGGTATTTCGTGTCATTATGTTCTATTTGACTACGGTATATGACGTTACTGGTGCCATGAATATTTTTCGATATCTCATTGCCGTCGAATAGACGAATCCCAGGCTCTTCCACGGAATTCTGGTATTTCGTGTCATTACGTTTCATTTGCCTACGTAATATGATGTTATTGTTGCCGTTAATATTTTTCGATATTACATTGTCGTCGAATAGACGAGTCACAGGCTCTTCCACGGAATTCTGGTACTTCGTGTCATTATGTTCCATTTGACCACGGAATATGGCGTTACCTTGGCCATGAATAGTTTTCGATATCGTATTGCCGTCGAATAGACGAATCGCAGGCTTATCCGCGGAATTCTGGTTTTTCGTGTCATTATGTTCCCTTTGACTACGTAATAGCGTGTTCCTATTAGCATCTTCCGATATCATATTAGCGTGGAGTAGATGAATCCCAGGCTCTTCCACGGAATTCTGATATTTCGTGTCATTGAGGTTATAGAAGCCATGTTCCTGTAAATCGAAAATGAGTCTGTTTGAAATAAATCTTTAGCCAAAAAGCCATTCAGCCCTCACGGCATATCCAACGAACAAAACCAAGAAGCTTATCTCGAACGGACCAAATGGACGAAACGTAGTCGCTAATGCGAAATTCCAAGCGAAGTTTTCGCCCGTCTCCCAGTAATTTGCAACTGCAAATCTCATCGGTTTTATCTTATCCGACCGCGTTAAACGAGGCGCAAACCGCACTCCTTGACGCGAGCTAATCGTTTGGCGAGATTCATCTTTAGTCTTTAGAGCGAAAAGAGTATCCAAGGAGATAAAAGAAAAAGAGATTGCCAAGCAGATGATCCAAAAGCTACCGAAGTCTGGGTGGAATGAAAAATTTTTAATAAAAATATGGCCGATCGATCAAAACTTACTTCCGAGGATGTTAACTTGTCTGAAAGCACCTGGACCAGCAGACGAGCCAGGATCAGAATGATCCCAGTGCTCCGGTAGGATATTCTCGACCTCATCCCGTGGATGGAGGAGAAGAGGATTTGGATGAGTACGATGTGTCGTGACTCGTGAGTCACGCAGCTTCACTCTGTTGCGTTACTACGTTGAAAAGTAGCAAATGCACACTGAGCCAATCCTTTACGAACTTCCTGTTTTTATATACAGTGCATCAGTCTTACTAACCTTAACAATCGCACCGGGTGCATACAAACTGCATCGCATTGGTACCTCGGTGCAATGTATTCTGTCGGATAGTACAAGAGGCAAGCAAGTTATGGCTTAGCTGATAATTAAATTTTACTGTTGCACCACGAACATTATCTTTTCCCACTGGACATTACGCTACGGGAATCGACACTCCACGTTACGCCTAAGCAGACAATATACTACTGCTGGGATATCCTGGGGGATACCAGGATACAAGGATAATACATGTGTATATATCGTGCACATTGAATCCCACAGGAGGGAACAGCTTATCGATATGCAGAGCTTTCAGTTTAGTTTCGACTTTCCAAGAGTTCGTGAATCTTCGAATAATTTCAAATCTCCCTTCGTTGGAATAAGGCACGCTTTCGATATTTTTTTTTTTTCTTTATTATTTTAAATTAAATTGCGTTCGACATCCTGACCGAAGATACGCAGTGCACGTATCGTCGGGCTTATCGTCGACGATGCTTCGAGAAATTTAAATTTCAATAACTACCTGACGCGGATAAAATTTTAATCGGCACTCTTTGCTCTTTTCTCAACTTTATCTCTCACCATTTTTTTTTTTTTTTTTCTTTAGTCTCTTTCAGCTTTCCTTCGCTGCTTTTAGACAACTGTAATTTCTACTATAAAATGTTTTCGAGATGCTCTTAATGGCTTTAGTGAACTAGCGTTAACCTTTACCACCTAACCTAACCTGAGCCACTGTTAAGACACTACAGAAAAGGTAATACCCTTTGAATGAGAGCGAAAGAATGCATTCTCCGTTATCAAACGATTTTGTTGTTGTTGTTATTGTAAATTTACAGTTTCGTAATTATATTATATTATCTGATACATGTTTCATCCATTAAAAGTGCAGATATTACATACAAAAATGCATGGATTTCGATGGTGAAGAAATAAAACAGTCAAACTGGAAAACAATTACATTCATGTACTTGACTATAAAATCCAATGTACAATGATGAATAAGTTTCTGTGGCAGGAACGACAATATCGGTTTCATTGTTAAAAAATTTTCGACTCGTTATTCTGCCGACCGTTATCGTCCGTGACAATTGCTTTATCCCGATTTTCAGCTCCGAATCACCTCGTCAACCTCGATTCTATTTTACTTATCGAACCTTTTAAAAATGTTTCGCATTTCGATATGAATTTTTTTTACGAGCATTCAAATAACCATTCTTCTAAACATCTTTTCCTTTTTTTTTCCTCTCGTGAGTGTAGTACGTCAACGGTCACACTTCAGTAAAGTTTAAGTAAGATTCACGCGTCGCATTGTGGGGTCGCTGTGATCCCAGCTGACCATTAAACGTTGTATCTTACGTCGAGTTTGATCCTTCTGGACGAGTGAAAATCGTATGTAGATATTTGGTTTAATATCGAAGGACGCGAATATCTCTTTCGCAACGGGCGTTAGGACACTCGTAAAATTGAAACCAGTCGGGAATACGAAATCGCAGCGTGGGAGTCTGAAGCATAGAATATTTGATAAGTTTTCCGGCTAATTAGCGTGGCCAAAGAAAGGCTGCCACGCATCGACCTTGTGCTGAGCCGAAGAATCAATGTGCCACGCCGATAGTAAAATCTACCTACTACAATATTTCGTATCTCAGTTATACAGAAAATATATAATACAGGTTATTACTACAGTTACTGTAATATAATAAAGTATATAATAACTTTTTTAACGTAATTTTTATGCTACTTCATATCGAGTTAACAGGATTTCTTTTTTTTCCAGGATACGGAAGCATAGCACCTAGATCAACCTGGGGCAAAGTCGCCACAATGGGATATGCTACTCTTGGTATTCCATTGACTCTGGTGTATCTGTCTAGCGCCGGAGGACTCCTGTCCAGGTGTGCCCGAGGTGTCTTTACGCGAGCGCTTTGTTGCTGTCTCTGTTCAAATTGTGGATATTGTTGCTACGACGAGAGGCGAATGCAGGTGAGAATCTATATTCGTTTCTATATTACTTTTTTATGACCTTTATACCGTCGAACGGTGAAATCGATAAATTGAAGCAATTCGGTAATCTCGCAATAATAAACCTAGCAATCTTGGTCTTAGCACAATTACCTAAACAGCACGCTATTTAACGGCAGTGTTAATGGCTCGTTGACATAAGCAGAGGGGAGATTAATCGGCACTAGGCGATAAGCGCGTTTCATCAACTGTGGTCACCAGGTATATTACTCGAGTTTTCGTGACTCTATATCTTCCAGGATAAGGAGAGACGAATGAGGAAAAAGCGACAGCAGGAGGAACTCGCCCAGCAACAGCAACAATTGCAGCTGCAGGAACCCTTTTACGTTAGGGCAAATGCTTCGACTTTTCCTAGTTCTGTGGAGATAAAAACAAGCCCCAAGGATGAGGTGTCCAGTCTCGGTTCTGGGGATAGACCAAACGTCACCATCCTGGCACCAATCAGTATCTGCCTTGGTGCTATGCTCTGCTACATCATCGCCGGGGCTTTCACCCTCCACAGGCTCGAGGGTTGGAGTTTTGTTGGTTAGTTTTCTTTTTTTTATTAATCCAGACCAGAGAAACGATTTTTACCTGGATATCAGCACGAAGATAATTTAAATTAAAAATTTATCTTTTATTTTACTTCTTTTTCCTGTGCAGACGCAAGTTACTTCTGCTTCATGAGTCTCAGCACCATAGGCTTTGGAGACATGGTGCCCGGTTCCTATCCTGGCAGCAACCTCGCCGAATCCAGAAACGTAACCGTGTGGTTCTGCTCCTGTTATATTATGTCGGGAATGGCCCTGACTGCGATGTGTTTCAATATCCTGCACGATGAAATCGTGCACCGATTGAGTCATCAGGTTGAGAAGCAGGAACCCGTCAAGCCCAGTCCTAGTGTGGATGAGCTCGCTGCGGATCCATTTGCACTAACTTCGTGACAATTTCCGACAAGCACTCTCTGCCACAGAAACGTCACCGAGGAGACGCTCTGCGGAGACACTCCGACGAGCATCTTCGCCCATGAGAATGAAATCAACGTGCTCAAGGACTCGTACAACCAGGTGGACGTCACGAGAGACTGCAAGCCAATGCTCAAATTGGAGGAGCAGCTCGCTCCGATCTCTGCTGTTTACACTCTTCCGGAAGTGGACGAAGAGGCTGAAGAAAACACAGAAATGTAAAGTCATTGGCTGATCTTGTTGGTAGAGAGTCAGTGAGTCCTAGGGGACCCCGATTGGCGATTCCAAAGGGACGGTTCAACGGTAGATCTCAGTTATCGGGACGTCGTGATTGACATTGATAGAATGAACTTCTTCTCTATCCTATCGGTCTCATTTTCCCATGGGAAGCCCATCCTCGACTTATCCCAGCCTATCTCAAATTCCGAGCACATCGTCAACCTACCTTCCTTCAAATTGTTTTTCAAAGATGGTGCAGGATTTTAATGAAGGTTAGAAAATTGCATACAAAGCTTAATAAACGTCAGCTTAAATAAGTTTATTGAACGAGCATTAATTTTCACGTATTCGGCAATATTAATTTAATGGGAATATTGATTTTGGCTAATAAAACACGATTATCCAGCGACCCAGGAGCCACGAGCCGTGGTCAACTGCCCTAGAATTTTATTGGCAAATGCGCCGTTCGCGAAGAGACAAAATAATCGTGCGCCACCGAGCGTACACGGGCCGAAGTAAATCATCAAATTAACATTCTACATTAACAATTGACCATAATATATCATTCTTGACTATTACTATGAACAATGTCGACCTAGATAATATTTTATACGAGCTTCACGTGTCTCCTGATTATCAAGCTCTTCATTAATCAACGAGATCACAATGTCCCGATTAATCATCGAGAATTCTTTAACAGTCTAACGTTTCTATACGCCTATCTAGCTAGGAACTAAATCCGTTTTTGTATTCCCATTCACCAAGTACCATGTTCTTGTATGTAATATAGTAAATATACTGAGCGGCTGGTACGTTCGTTCTTCCAGTATTTCAAACGGAGTAATGAAGAACCTGCAGTATTACAATGCAATTTTATACGCTGCGTCTCGGAAGTTATTCACTTTTGAATCACTCGAGGAACGATATGTGCGCGGCAGGATAGGAAAAATAAAAAGTTTGTGCTCAAGAACAATAACTAAATTAACAAATAAGAAGTATAGGCACCGAGTGCTACGAATGTTGCGTTTAGAAGGACTATCCACGTTGTTTAACATTGGTATTTCGAGTACGTTATCGAAATAGTTAAAAAAATATTAGATGTAAAAGGGGTTACTAAGTCCCCGATGGTGGATGATCCTTGCGTTGTCATCGATTGTGAAAAAAAATATTCTCGAAGGACTCTTATATTAATATGGCAAACGCAAGACGCGGGAAGATTGTCCAGAAAGCGAGGAAAAAATGAAATTATAAATTATAGCGATTAGAAGAGACTCTTTCGTTTCTTAACATATCATAAGGTAAGACACGGGAAGCGTCCCGACGCCTCCGATAGCGCGTCTTCTGTCGTTCGGCAAGATTTCAAAAGCTCCAAGGATCATACTCCGATATCCCAGGACTCTCCAGTGAATTCTTGTCAAAATTATTTCAAACCAGTGGCTAATGACAATCGATATTGGCGTGAAGTTTCTTTAGACTAAACGTTATAGTAACTCGTTAAAAATTGACATGCTGGAGAGTCTCAAAATTTTATTACTTAAAAACGCATTTTTTACAATTTTTTGTTACTTAACGCTGTTATCTCGCTTTCGCATTCTCTATCTTCTATCCGTGTATTTTCCTTTCTCATCCGCTCTTCCTACTATCTCTATTTCCTGCATCTTCTACTTACTCCTTCCCCAGCTTTCAGTTTCTCTCTTTTCCCCAGGGAAATATAAGGGAGTCGCACGTCCAGGACATTGCGGCCGGTTCGAAACTTTACTTGCCAATTTTACGGCAAAAATTCCAATAAAACTCAAACACCATGGGAGTTATTTTTCTTGTTACGTCCTTCCCATCCTTATCCTTCCTCTCTCTGGTTCTCTCATTCTCTTACATCCTTCTGCCTCACAGTCTGCCAGACTGCTTGTCGTATCTTCCTCCCTTAATACTTTCAAGCAAACACTTGCAAAGTAATGAAGTTAGTTTCTCTCCTTATGCGCGTCTTGTTTCTTTTTTCTTTCTTCATTTCGTTTTCACTACGCAGAGCTACTAAATCACCCATATATTAGATACCGCGTATATCTGAGAATCCAATTCTCCGTCGGATCAAATACGAGGATGAGGAGGAATGTATTGACGGAGAACGTGCCTGGTCTTCTTATTGTACCAAATTTCACAAATCATTTTTCAAACTCAATTCTCATCTACTGAAAATAATTAGAATTCTGACTAATAACGAGCTTCGCAAGACGTCGTTATTTCTCATGAGAAGGAAGAGTCACTCTGTTTGCGCATGCACAAATAATGCTGCCAATAATGTCAACGTAGATTAAGATCTTTTTCTGTATATAAGACGAGGGAGCATCCTTTGTACGATAATAGGAATTTATTATTATTAAAATAATCATAATCGTATAATGGTGTTATGCACGGTGTAAAGTCTGGCAAGAAATTTTTTGCAGAGTATATATATATATAATGTGTCGAGATGAATATGTGTAAATAGAATCTGATGATTCAGGCAGGATCGAAAAGATCTTTTCCAATCTCTAAAAGTTGTCGAAACGCATCATGGACATTTCTATTTTATGAAATTTCAGTGAACTCCATAATTTATGGTTAATAAGGGAATAAATGAGGATTGACTGAAACGTAAATTTGGCTTGAAAGCAAAAGAAAACAGAAAAATATTCTCCTGAAAAAGTGTCGCTGGACGATTTTGGCATAAATTAGAGGAATAAGGGTGGTGTCAATGTTAGCCATTACGAAAAATCCATGTAAACTTGCAAACCGACAAGACTTCTGTAAATAGAAATAAATACGCAAAAATGTGCGATAAGGGGACTCATTGTAATATATGAAGGAAGAGGACGAAATGTGAATCTCTGAATATATTGTACGTCTGTATAATCATTTGTCAAGCAATGTATCTTATAATACGAAATAAAAATATTAACGACGCGAAATAAAATCAAAGAGAACAAAGCGAAAGGCTATAAAAATATTGAATTATTAATTAAAAACGATCAATTAATTTCAGCGTGCTCCCGTCTTGACTAAAATTAATTCCTAATATCAATTCCAACGTATCCTAATAACAGTTTTTGAGTAAATTAAACGACCCCAACAAATCGGTCTTTTGGTAATCCGTGATAAGCATTCCGGAAATTTCAGAGGTACCAAAAGGATTCTGCAAATCTCTCATACGGTACAGTGCTTTCCAGGTCGATATCAACTGTGATTTTCAATTTATCTATTTCCTTTTTTTGTTTTTGATACTTTTCAGTATCACGAGAGTATCACTTTTGACTTTTAATTATTTTGAGTATCTGTTCTTGTATTATTATTATTCGTTAATTCGATTAAATAATTATTGCGTATCTCTAAATTTAAGATAAATTTTATTTCTTTCAAGCAATAATATGATCAAGTCTATGAAGACAATTGTAAAGTCTATTTGATATTTCTGTCATCCGCAATCCAGAATCCAGAAGTGCCCGTGGTCGATTTTCAATAAAAAGTAACGTATCGGTAAACGGATTTCCCGACGGTTCGTTCTTAGAATTGTAACAAGAATTGTCAGAAGTCTTGATATTCACCAGAGCGGATTCACTGTAAATGTGCTCGGTTGATTTTCTGGTGTATGAAGAAAGAGAATCTTTGACGAAGGGTGTCTCATTCTGATGCATATAAGATGCTTGATAAACGCGGGGCTGCACATTTATTCGTGTCGGATACTTCAGTGAATCATAACGATTTCTCTGATCCTTTTTCGATTTATCAATTTGTTCCTTTTTTATTTCATACATTCTTTCCTCAGAGTCGACAGGACTAGTGACTCCCTTTCGTTCACTTGGAGATGTGAAATTCGATACACTTATCACATCTGATTCCAAATATTCACCAAGTTTCTTTTTCCTATTTGATACTTTCGTCCTTCTTTCTTTTTTTGAGTTTTTTGGAAAAACCTCTTTCCCGTGAACTCGTCTTTCTCCGCGGGAATCAGGATCATTAGGATAAATTGTATGCATATTTGTTGATTGCGATTTTTCAAAATTTTCCGTGCCATTTCCCAAAATGGTGCCGGGAGCGTTATCAGGAAAATTTTTCCTAGTTGGTAATAACGTTTGCGTTCTTTTTTTTCCAATTTTGAATGAAGTACGTCGACTGGGTTTGTCAGCCACGTGAGAGGAATTATAACTACTAGGTCCATTGACAGATCTACTCTGCATCTTGCTTTCTCTTATGACTTTAGTGTCTTCAGGATATTTTTTTATACCCATTCCTACATTTTTTTTATACTTTTCAAAATCTGCTTCTCTACCATTCCCGGAATCTGTACTCCTCTCAGAAGTGGATCCACTATTTTGTAAAATAACTACAGGAACCTTCTCAGTTACATGTTTTGAACTGGCGTCAGAACTTTCACTAGACACTACACTCCCGTTATCGGAATTTGAAGAAGTACGTTGTCCTTGTTTGGCCGAGCCTTTCTTAAAAGGACAACAAGACTTTCTTTTAGAATTTAACCCTTGACTGTCGCTACTCGAAGACTCCAAGTTGCTTAAAGTAACTTTAGCAATTCTCGTAGACTTCACTTTTCTGTTCTGTCGCAAAGCTTTCTTCTCAGACGCTTCTTCCCTTCGACCATTATTTACATCTTTCTCCGTTTGAGTTTTTCTGTGCTCAGTTAACGGCGGCATATTAACAGTATCAGTAGTAATACAGACTTGATCAGTATGGTTGTCAACGCGAACATCTTTAAAATAAGGACAATTAGTACCGCAATTAACTTTTTTTATCTTTCCCTTTTTTCTGGACCGAAGAATGTTACTAGATCTCCGTTTAATTCTGTTCTTCAATGTAGATTTAATTGGGACTTTCCAACCATCTTTGGACTGCTTGACTCTATCTCTATAATCAAAATCCAAATCTGGATCTTCGGTGGATATTACGGAAACCGAACTGGTCTGTGACCTTTGACCAATCATTTTGGGTAATTCTCTTCTATCTATAAAAGTGACGCTCCTTTGGTACTTCAAAAAATCCTTGTCAGTCGAGATATCATCATCGGATACCTGAGATGACGCAAAATCAGAGGAGGAAGTTGGTTCGTATTTATCATCCCTTGAAAATCGAGCTTTAAAATTCTTCTTACTATCTCGCTTGCTGCTAAATTTTTTTCTTTTTAAACATTTTCTACCTTTCTCTTTACTTTTTTCTCTCGCTTTTCCTATGTCATTAAATTGCCAAGTTCTCAAGCTTGAATTATATCCCATTGGATCGACGGAGCTCGATGACGACTCACCAGTAGATTGAGATTCTGAAAATTCTATAAGTTCACTCGGTACTGTATTTTTTCTTTTTCTTATCACTTCCACAGTCCCCATATCAAATTGATCCTTTAATCCATTTACAGCAGGAGAATATCTTCCCGACAGGATCGCCCCCTGCCTATTCTCAACGTAGTACTTGTCACTAGACGGTGAAAGCACATCGGACTGATTCTCTTGGTAATAATACAATTCCGGTTTTTCTTTAAGTAATTTTCTCTTCTTAAAGTATCTTTTGATTTTACTCAGAGCACTCTTGCGAGAGGCTTGGTCTTTCTTCTCGAATTGCTCGAGATCCAAGAGTTCTACGGGGTTATTGTCTGACCTTAAGCACGATGAGCTCATCTTTATGGCAATTACTTCGGCACGTAATTCATCAACGATCTTGGAAAGTGCCTTCACTTGATTTATAACATCATTTAATTTTTCCTGATCTCGAGTGCATGACGAAAACGGCATTTCTAACGTCTCGACATTTGTAGATTTTTTTTAACGATTCCGAATTAAATATGTTCAGTCTAATTGCTACATTTTACCGAGCAGATTTTTTTTATGGTTATGAGAGAAGCATGACTTTTTCAGTAGCATGAACATGAAGTAGGCAAAGAGCGTCAGTTCGCGTCACTCGTAGTACACGTGTTCTGTGTTTTAGGATTTATACGTTTTTTTACTACTAGAATTCAACATTGGGACTGTGGTCACAACCATGAAGTAATATTAGGGACGAATCTTTTATCTGACGAGCATCAGGTCATGACGTCATTTTTGAGTTTTAAACCAATGGCTTTTATACAGTACTTGAAATTAATCTAATTGAGATCATATAACAGCATCACTAGTATCAACGAGTAAGAAGTACTGAAATGCAAACTTTTAAGATAATATTTTTTTATTAACACATATGAATGCTATTTTAATCGTATTATCATTGTGACACAATAAGCGAACAAGACCGTGTTCAAGTCATTTAATATTAAGTATTATATTTAAAACGAAGAAAAAACCAAGAACCACGACGATGAAAAGTTCTGCCGCGCAAGAGCAGGCGAGTGGGGGAAGAATACTTAAGGGAGTGCCTCGGCTCGGAGCGCTCATTCTTCCATGAGCTGGTCTCCTATACTGGTCTCTTGGATGCTCCCGTCTTATCCATCTTGAATTATTTATTTCTTCACTTCCTCATTTGTTTCTCTCTTTCTTTATTTCTTCTACTGTTATAATTCTATTCCCTACTTTCATACTTCTTTACTTTCTTTTTCTTTTCTTCTTTCGCTCTGTCCCCCCTCATCTTCCATTGTGCTTGTCTTACTCTTCCTATTTCTTTGGTCGGTCTGAGCATATTCATTCGAGTAGTCATATGAGGGTAGTCACCCTGTTAGAGTAGCTACACATAGAGACCATGGTGTCGAGGGTTGTTCTTCCGCCTCATCCGCTGAACTTGCTCAGTGAGTTGGGCCTAAGTTGTGGTCGCGACAGGACCCTCTGAATTTCCTGACGGGGGCCTTGTGAGTCCACTTAGGGTACGCTATGGCTATGGTCTCTCGTCTAGCGAATCTAACTAGGGTGTCTATCTTCCGCATCTGTAGTATAATTTCCTCGCTTTGCTAAAAATACTTCAAGACGTCGTTAACCCTTGAGCACTCGCGCGAGTAGTCACGGTTCTATATGCTGGTGGGTAGGGCATGCGGGGTAGTCCATTGGCTCTGGGCAAAGTCCTGCCTGTGCTTGTGCTCTTAGGTTAAACTTCACTTGGGGTACTAAGGGTGCTATTGAGCACCTGCGGGTCTGAACCACGGTCTTACATACAGGTCTTGCAACTTGCCCAATGTCAGCGGTGGGGTTAGTCGTCTTACAGAAGCAGGGTAGATTTTAACTTTTAGTCACAAGCGTCGCTGTGATCGAACGATCCCTTATCTATCTCGCTCTACAGTCGGCTGTGGGAGAGAGAAATAGGAACGGGTCGCTTGATCGCAACGCCTCTTGTGGTCATGAGGCGAAATGAAAGATGCTTCTTTAAGAAGACTACCCTCTCTATCAGAGTTGCAAGACCTGCATGTAAGACCGTGGTCTAAACTCACCCTCTGTCGGCGAAATTTTGCATGGGATCAATGACTGACATGGTCTGCCGCTAGCCGCAGACGCGTGCTCTTATGCTTAACTGAGCTTGCTCGGTGGGAAGTGGCGAAAGTTGTAGCGTCAAATATTGTCCTTCGGGACGTCCCGACGGTCGTTCGCAAGGACGCCGTAGAGTGCTACACCCGTGGTCTTGCGTTGCGGTGAATCCTCGACTAGGGATAGATCTTTCGTGTTTAACTTAACTTTTGCGTCTATTTCTTGTCGTTCATTCTGGCTTTCCTTCCATCGGAGATGTTTCATCCTGGTTCTGTGCGAACTAGCCATGGGACTCGGGTTTTATTTTCCGCACACTGTCATAAATTTCACCCTAAGTATTTAATTTCTCGAACGTAAATGACTATCTCCTTGCTTTTCCATAAGATATCAGTCAGTACTGAGTACGCCGATTTAACGCTATATCAAAAAGTTAAATACTTAGAGTGAATTTTATGACATTCTAAAACGTGCTACGGCTTCATCGGAAATCGAGTTTTCAATTTACGACATAAAAAAGTTAACGACTGCTTGGAACACTAATTACGATATAAAGCTATGTCGTCCGCATATAAGTACAGAGTTTATCAGCTAAGATGCACGTTTGCGGTTAAATGGTGCACAATCTCGAAAATCTGATTTCATTACTGTTTAATATTTTTTTATTTGCATCAATTGCTTATATTATTACTGTACGTTTAATTTACGTTCGCAAATTAAAAAAATTTTCTTTACCATATTAAATGAAATTGAAAAAAAGTTTACTGCAAAATTCATAGAGCAAAAAAAAGAATAAACATGAAAAAAAAACTTATGCGGATAGCACACATAATAAGAGAGATTTTGATTTTGAATTTGATAACTTTTTGACAGATTTCCGATACTGGCAGAACGCGTTAGCTTCGTGCAGCAGCTTCACGCAGAACATGCGATTCGCAAGTGTCTTGAGGTATGCGTTCAGTCAAACGAAAATCCCTACACGGTGGCTGAAAGGTATTTCAATGCTATTCTTTAATTACAAGCTGGAAGTCTACATATTCCATTTTGGATTTTATGTGTTCCTCCCCATAGATTTTGGAGTCTACGAGAGTTTTTGGGATTTAGAGTATTCCTGGTTATAGTCTTTGTCGTCATACACGCTTCGGGTCACAGGTCCGTATTCACAGTCAGTGCCTGAGACGAAGATATAGTAATAAAAGACCGTAGATATAGTAATAATAGGACATGGTACAGGGTATCTTAAGATTGTGCTTAAAATGAAAAACTGACTCTGAATACCGACCACAGTCTTAGAATCCTTAGCAGCCATAGTAGCCGAAACTATCAAGGTGCTTAACAGGAAATTGCTCCTCACGAGAATACATGTTTAGAGTTGAGGATCTCGTTAGAGGACATGGAAGAAGAATTCACTAAATTATGTCCTACAATTGCATTTTCGAGGGAAGCATTTTTATTAATTCTAAACAATTTTCACCAGATGTTAAGCATCTGCAATAGTTCATGAAAAATCCGCTAGGACCGGAAAGCGTAAAGCAGCTAAGACTGGGACCAGAAACACTTCAAATCCCAAAGGGCTGAAAACTCCAAAATCTATGGCAAGAAGCACGTACATACCATTTCGCCGCAAACCGCGAACGACAGATGGTTGATACACCCTGTAACAAATGTACCAATACACGTAGAAAATCCGTAAAAGTGAAAAACGTAGAAAGTGATACTTATTTATAAACTACATTTATTCAAATATAAAACTGTATATTGATAATTCTTACTTATTTCTAATAGAATTTATGTGGCATCCCGCTTATAAATATACTTAATTCTCCTAAAATGCTAACCATCGTATACTTTCTATTTTCTTATAAAAAGAAATTTGAAGAACTGCCGCGCATAATGTACGTCAGCATTTACATTTTAATATCAGATCATTCCGAAAGAATAGACAAATCTGTATTCATCTTAAATACATCATCTACATACGTCAAGATTTGTAAGAATTCATAATATGAAATATAATATAACTCCAAAACAAATTATCCATCAACATACTATTAATAGAAATTTGCCATTTACAAAACAGTAACTTGAAAAACTAAATTCCAACTTAATAGTTAATCAGGAGTGGTATAAATGAATCGATGCGATAAAGAGGAATGTATTAAATATTATTTATTTAGTATCATACGACCTAGGTACATTCGTCATCAGTCGGTGTCGCGTAGCATAGCAGACTGGCAATTAAAATATTGTTTGGTAATACAAAATTCTAATATGCTACATGTATACTTGTAATACTAATTTGATGTATTTACAATTAGCACATATATATATATTAACGTTGCACTTTATGCTAAACTCACGCCAACGTCGAATTGCTCTCTTGTACGGACAGTGCATCATTAAACTTTCGCGCTAAGGTTGGCCAGGAGAATTAGAGAGCATACGCCATAAGACCGCTTTGCTGCTGTTACTATTATTGCTGTTGCTGCATACTCAAAATGTCCACACGAATCCATATCGAAATATCCAGACAAAGATATATACATTCCGCCAAAATTTCTATTCGAACTTCCCCAACACATCTGAATAACCCTTACCTATAATACTGATCCACCTAACGTTTATAGTCCCTCTACTTTTCACCTAATAAACAGGGATCAACTACATGATCATTCATTCTCTTCCTACAATGTTAGGGAGGAGTTCGTTCGATATCGCCGTTTAATAATAATCCATTAAAGAACACAAAAAACGCTCCCTTGTCGTTGCCAAATGCTAATACTCGTACGTTAATTATATCCCTATAAATATAGAATACAAAAGAGAAAGAAAAAAAGAAGCAAAATGTAAAATCAGTGATTCTCGAACAGTTTCCTATCGATTAACGAGGAACACAGGAAACGGACGTGCGTGGCCACAGGACGGCAGCATTAATATTACCAGGTCGCTGGTATTGGTCTCGGCTCCCTCTTGCCCATATGCACAATGCTCCTTGCGATCTTCCTCGAATCCATTAATGCAGGAAGAATCCCATCGGTTCATGACAGATGGAATAAACAAGACGACGATGGCGACGTCGATGGCAACGGCTGTACCGGATGCTGCTCTCCGGTTCTCAAGGTCCACTTGTAACACTTTTGGCTTGGAGATAGCACTTGGCGGCACTTGTTGCAGGTACGTGTGCACAGGTACACAATAGATGGTGCTAGCTCAGTTAAGTCGGCCCGAATATGGTCTCTCTGGGATTCGGGGAGGAATATTGGGTACAGGACGCCTACAACATAGATACAATATAAATAATAATAGCTACTTAAGAGATGGATTATCGAGAGTTAGTCTTTGTACAATATAACACCAAAAACAAGCAAAGTGTAACGAGTGATTTGACAAATAAAAATAATTCACTCCAAAATAACACATGAATTTTCATTAATTTATATCAGGTTGCCTACAAGAAGGAGACACCATGGGGTTAAAGGACATTTGCAAAACATGCACAAACCAGCGACAATCCATGCATCGAAGGATGAACAGAAATGAGAGGGAGAAAAAAAAACTTAAAGGACTTCTCCAGAGAACCAAGCTCGACAATATCAATAATCTGTACTACTTTATTAGCATGCCTAATCAAATTCTCTCATAGACTGACTGACCTCCTTCGTCCCTCTCTTGGAAGTCCCTTAACTCTTTAATATGTATTTCTCATTATAGGGACGTGGTCCTTTGGCGCATTCACAATGAGGAATGTGGAGAGCAGTGTTAAGGATTAATAATAAGACACAAACAGAGATACGCAGCCGAATTATTAATAATTAAATTCGTATGCGTATCAACTGTTCATAATGCACGCTCGTTAGTTATATCTTACTCGTTTAATATTCTATAACATATTATTCCCTATATACACATTTATATTGCAATAATCGGTGTTTGTGTATGTGTTAATCTGTCATGTGTACCTCCTCGCACGTATGGATATTCTTACATTAATATCCACGAGATAATCGCCAGGACGAGATCTGCTCCACGTGTGAAAATTTCTTTAAAATTCATCACCTCAAGAGGCTCCGTCGTAGAATTTCCTGATTATCGATGTCAGCCTCGATAACGACGACCGTGGCTCAGATCACCCTGACGAATGTCCCCAGAGAGATTTCCATCGTATCTTCTATCTTGAACGACTCTACGTAGCCGTTCGCTTTAAAAGTTATCGCATTTTGCAAATATTCAACTCGGTACAACAATACTCGGCCAACGTGTTACGCCGAGGGTAAGCATCGACAACTAGCTTTTTTTTTATTACGTAAGGCTTTAGGACGAAAGCATGTAACGTCGTTCCTGCATTGAAACCAGACTGTGACTTCGCAGGGACGTTTCAATACCAGATGGAAAAAATAATCGACGCGTAATCGCGATTCGACCAAAATTACTTACACTGTACACGGCTCTGTCGGACACACGAGTAGCAAATACGGGTAGAATATTAGGATCGTAGGCTCGAAGAGGAAAGTCAAAATGGACGTAGATATGAATTGAACAAAAGTCAAGGAAGAACGAGCACGTTCGAGTAGGAGAATGCAAAACGATCACGAGTTCAAAGTTGAATATCCACAAATGAATTTAACTTTGTTTTTCAGGGATTTAATTTTTTCCCTGTTGTCGCACCAAAGCTACGTCCTACTGTACGATCTAACTACGTAGACGATTAAATCTCTGCTCCTCTCTCATGCGATTCTACAATATTTGCCAACATTACTTTTTTTCTCCTTTTTTTTTGCGCAAGATTTTCAATTATTCAAGCAATCCGATATACAATTACGGTGCATTAACATTGACGCGACTAAAACTTCAATTTGCTCAAAGCTCACCGCATCTTGTGCCCTGAGAAAACACGTGTCTCAACTGTCACTGGATAACTAATCATATCCCCAATCCCTTTGCGCCTTGTCAACATCTCTCAACTTGATAATAAATTCAACAGCTAAGCCCCTATACGGAATTTTAACGAACAACGTTTCTTTCTTTAAAAAAAAAATATTTCTCGATTACAATTGATTTACAGATACTGAATGAACGACAACGAAATCGCCATAACGCGAGACGCGGTTTGGAATATTTTTTTTTATTTTTATTATAGTTCAATGCTACACCGTGTCTTTTCGTTGTTCGATCTTCCCTCTCGTCTCCCGGTCGCCATATTGTTTTTCTACTCTCCTAGAGACCCGAGAGCACGAAAGAACGAATAAATAATAAATGCTTACGAGCTCTTTCTTTTATTTTCTTTTCTTTTTTTTTTCCAACAACTTGATATGCCTTAAGAAACAATATTCTTGTCGAGAATTAGCGGCTTTTCGTAATAAGCAATGCTTACTCTGTAATAATTATCGATCTCGCTAAGATTCCTGACTAGTGGCGCCACTTTTCTCCATCTGACGCGCACGTCAACGATAAGTTATTTGCGCACTACGAATTCTTCTAGCTACGTCATGATTTTATCACGCGAGTCTAATCATCCTTAACGTGGCAAGATTGCTCGGCATTACTAAAAAAAAACGATATACACGTTACATTATACAATAACATACGAATAATTTCACTTGTGGCTGCACGTAGCAACTCTCAAGGTATAACGTACAGGACTCACGTCGTATTCTTTAATTAATTACAGAGTTA
>JARPRH010000708.1:0-40703 GCA_031763665.1 Calameuta haemorrhoidalis
AGCCATAAGGCTAAGGGACGGCAGCTTCCTTCTCAATGGTAACTACAACATCAATTGGTCCGGCGAGTACGAGGCAGTTGGCACGACTTTTGTGTACTTGCGACAAAGTCCACATCACTTGGAGAGTTTCGCAGCAGCTGGACCATTGACCGAGCCTATCGACGTTATGGTAAATAAATGACTGAAGCTTCTCTCACGGAGAAACCAGGATTAATGGAAAAAGTGCAAATCTTCCAGAGACGTAATAAGGAAATTGACAACTAGCTAGAGTAGCGTCGCAGTCAGCCAAAGTAAACGGTATAGGATCCTAGATGCTCGAGAGAAAATAACATCATACGAATGCGGGTGGTCGATTATCTGATAACGAATACTCCCAATTAGAGTCAGACTCGTTAGTAAGTACGTTAAACGCATGTGAGGGACGCTGTTAGATCCTATAAATCGCTTACTCCACATACGATCGATCGTTATCTCAAATTCTTCGAGCCTGTCTTCTACCAGACACATGTGGATCCATTCAGCGAGTTATGCAACGAGCCGCGATACTTGTCTTGGAAATGCATGCAAATTTCCACCGAAGCCGTTGAGAGAGCGATGCATCTTTGTTTAGCGAGCCATGTTAAATCTGCATAGACCAGAAGTCGTTTTATTCGTAGAGGCGCCTGCACTCTTGCAGCTAAGGACGCAATGCATTTAATGCAACCAATCCACTAGGTTATCCGAAGGTTTATTGGCCCCTTGCAAACTGCCGGTATTAGCATTTCCATCTATCTATCTATTCGCTGTGTATCCTTGAGTAAGTGGGTTAAACTCTGGTTAAAATCAAATCGCCGCTGCATAGAATTGCATAGAATTGCATACAGTCAATACTGCGCACGCTGAATTTCTAGCATTGCAGTCAATGACGCGTTGGATGTATCAATCAGATCCAATAATAAATCCAAACTGATCTGCTAGCCTGGTTCCATTGCATTATTCTCCATCCGCTTAGGTCCTGTATCAAGAACCGAACCCTGGAATCGTCTACCGTTACGTAATGCCACATGGTCCGAATCCATTGCAGCCGAATTCTCGAGCGACCTACGGCGCAGGTAAATAGGTACTTAACCTGAAACTTGCAAGGAATTGCATTAATTATTGTACAATTTTATCGAGCCACTCTTCCTGTTACAGCCCTGGGAAAGACTTCCGACTTTATACCACCAGGCTCTTATCAGAGAAAGTAAGTCAAAGGCTTAAGCGCCATCAAGTGCTCATCTTACACCTGGACAATGGGTTAGAAATTTTTAACGAACTCATCAAAGTGAAATTGACTCTTTCACGTTAACGATAATTTTCACTCCGCGTACTTCGTTCAGTCGAACAGACTGTTTTAGCTCAAGATAGTTTCCACCGTTACAGGGTAGAGCCAGGTAGTCCAATGATCCACGATGAGCCTCCAGCGCCCTCGAGGAGATTCCGAAAGAGGAAGTTCATTTGGAAAGCAAGTGGGTTGACGGAGTGCAGTAAATCATGTGGCGGAGGTAAGGGATTCTTCGATGAACTTTTTACGAGGCTAAGAAACGCGGATCATCAACCGTCTTGATGTTTGCGCCTAGGTCTTCAGAGCATAAAGTACATATGCGTCCGTGAACTGACTCAGGTACAGGTGCTCGAGAAAAGATGTCACGCTTTGGAGAAGCCAACGTCTTCTGGTGTAAAGTGCAACGTCAAGCCGTGCCCAGCAAAGTGAGTTCGGTATGCGAGAGGAATGAGCAAGGTTTGATCACTCAAAAAACAAAAATTATTTTTTTATCCATTCAGATGGCGAAGTGGACCCTGGAGCGAATGTTCCGTTAGCTGTGGGACCGGTATACGAAAACGTGAATTGGAATGCGTCCAGGAAGTCAATTCCATGCTGACCATCCGGGTAGCGGACGGTGCTTGCATAGATCCAAGAACTCTTCCAACGACCGAAAGCTGCACGATGACAGAGTGCGAAGAGCGTGGGAAAATAGCTCAGTCGAATCTTCCGTCGCCATATTGGAGCGTCGGAGGATGGTCTTCGGTATTTTTTTTACTTTACTGTCCCTCCTTATGGAACTTCAATGAAATTAAAAATTTTTTTTTTCAGTGCTCGACGACCTGCGGTCTCGGTACACGTAACAGAGTAATCACTTGCATCACTTCAGGGCTTCCTTGTTCCATGGATGACAAACCGGATGCCCAAGAGTCCTGTGATCCTGGACCATGTTTGACTAAATCAACAGCGAGCAGCGTCATTTCTTCAGGTTTTCATGGGCCCCAATGGCTCTTCACCGAATGGTCTCAGAAGGTAGGTATTATGACGATCATAAGGATCCACCGTGCTTAGAGGCTTTGCTTCGGTTTCAGTGCTCCGCGGAATGCGGCACTGGGATACAGACCAGAAGAGTCCTTTGCGGAACTTCGAGCAGAAACGAATCTTGCGACCAGTCGAATCGTCCTGACACAATGAGAACGTGCTCGAGCGACAGGACCTGCAGCGGTCAATGGTTCGCAGGACCCTGGACCCAGGTTCTGTAATTCGATAGAGACTAAGCGATGACAATGAGATCGTGAACTAACACAACCTTTTTTTCTACAGTGTTCTTCGACTTGCGATTTGGGTGAACAAACAAGGGAAGTCGCGTGTGTGACAACGTTACGTGGATCGCTAAGAGTTGTATTGGACATGAATTGTCCTGCCAGCAAACCTGAGATCAGGAAACCCTGCAGAGGACCACCGTGTGCTGCATCCTGGTTCACGTCTGACTGGACACAGGTGAGGGCTGATTAACGCTGATCGGATTAATTATTTTTTTTTACCTAATCACTTTGTTGCTCCAGTGTTCAAGGTCCTGTGGTAAAGGGATGCAGAAGAGGGAAGTAAAATGTCTGTCGGTAAACGGACAAACTTTCGAGCAAGATCATTCATCTTGTACGGAAAACGAACGTCCTGCAGCGCGCAGAGCTTGCAACGAGTATCCTTGCAAAAACAATCAGGACACGTACGGAGTTGAAAATTCGCACAGGGTGATGCAAGTTCAGAACGATCCAGAGATATCGAATGGTTAGATTCTTTTTTTAATTAATAAAAATGTTATTCACTAATTAGTCTTTTTTACAGGTCTGGATGAAAATCCTTTGTGCAAGGATAATTTTCCAAATTGCAACCTCGTGATGCAGGCTCGACTCTGTGCTTATCCATTTTATCAGAAATCCTGTTGCCTCTCGTGCTCGAGCGCCAAGCAGGATAACGAATGATAAATGCTTTTGTAACTGGTAAAAAGAAAATATAAAAATTACTTAAAATACCTAGAGAGCAACTCGATTCGGAGCAAAGTCCCTGTCGTGCTTGACAATAAGATTGAGAATAAATGTGATTCGTAATATCAACACGATTATGAATAGCAATACAAAATTATTTATTATGATTTTTACTTAAAAACAATTTAGTGTTGTCATCAGTTACCAGTCCTGTTCGATATTGGACTTTTTCTACTGTTAATTCCAATTTATTACAGATTACGACATTCAATTTTAAAAAATAACCCAAAATTGAAATTATGTACATTGACGTATTATTTAATAAAAGTTTCGCGAATTAACTCTACGCGCGCGTAGCAATGCTTCGATCTAGAGTCGCAACGTAGGAGACACGTGTCTATTAATAATGCTTATAAGAATTCGAAGATCCTGACATGCGTTATCAGAAAAATATTAATTTTATAAAAGTTATGCCGTTCAGGAATAACAGTAATAGTCGACTTTAGAATTAATGCAATGTCTACCATAGTTATTGTTGATAAGCTTCACGTATCCTGCTTTTTTTTCATGTTATTACAATAAAAGTAATATGATTCTAATCGATAGTTGGTATTATTATTTAAGCATTTTCATACTCGAAACCAAGTTACGAATGTGTTTTTCGTCTTTATAAATATTTGACTTCTGTCAGCACTATTGGCAGTTCGGGCAGTTTGACTCGGGACGAGGAATCGATCACTGCTTTGTCACCTTGAACTCAACTGAACTATGAAATTTGACTTAGTCTATAACCATATTTGTTTGCATTTTAATTTAACAAGAATTTTGAAATACTGTAAGGAGTGATAATGTTATCGGTTATGTATGTTATTCAGCTATCATATCTTTGACCATACAAGTGATACGGGACTGATACGTGACGTTAGTTCGCATATAGCAACGTGTTGTGCTTAATTCTAGTCAACTAAGGAACCGATAAGGACGCTGCTGCCTTCTCATCATTACTCAGCTGTATTACGCGTGAAACACAGAGTAACTAATTCATATCAGCACGTTTCTATCTGACTGCATTTCGTTCTTCTGCAACCGAATGACCTATTGACACTCACCCACTGATAACGATTCCCACCTGTCAAACTGTCATCAATTCGTTTCACGTGAACGACAAAGCAGTAATTGGTTAGGAAATTTTAAGAAAAGTTTTACATGCGTTATTGTATGCAATTATTAATAAAATTTTCATCGATGTATAACTAAGTCTACGAATATATTTCTATTGTAATTATGATATATTTACTAAAGTGCATTTGATTAGTGACATCTTTCCTAATGAAATTTTACCTTCACAAAGGTTCATACACTGTTCCATTATGATCCACTCATCAGAGGTATGTCTTGCTATCTTCTACTATCGCATTTCGACCCGCAGATTTACTCCGTGATCTGGGCACATTACAAGAGTTCCAGGACTGTGCTTCACTGGAATTTCCGTTTTTGAATTTGTGGAAAATCGGAAACGAGACAGTAAACTGACCAAGGCTACTTTCGCTTGAATTAAGCCGAATCTTTTGCCTGAAAAAACAACAGAGAAAAATTAATGCTTTACGAAGGAAAAAAGTTCTTGAAAAAATTTGATATTCTTGTCGCGCACCAATGCATATTCTTGGTCCTTCGCCAAATGGAAGATAAGCATGTGAGTGAATCTTTCCTTTATTTTCCTTACTAAAACGCTCAGGATCAAATTTCTCGGGATCAGGGTATATATCAGGATCCATATGAATACCCAATACTGGAATGATTATTGAATCTCCTTTCGAAATGTGCAAGTTGGTTCCAGGCACATCGTAGTCTTTGGTGCATTCTCGATTAAGTATCGGAACTGTAGGATACAACCGCAAAGTTTCTAAAAAAAAAAACAAAAAAAAATGAATATAACAGAAGCAACGTATTTCTTCGCAATCCTAGATTCAATAACCAACCGTCTACTGCCTGGGAAAGATATTCCATATCTGCCAAACTGTCGTACGTGAGGCCACCATGTTTCTTCAATGCTTGGTCGATGTCCTTGTAAACCTTCTCTTGAATCTCTGGGTGACAGGCCATTTCAAACATGCAATACGTCACGGTAGAAGAGGAAGTCTCAAAACCAGCTGCAAAGAAGACAAAAGCCTGGGCCGCAGCTTCCAACATTTCCAACTTCTTGCCATCGTTTACTGTCGTATGAAACTGAAGTTGCAATAAATTCCAATATAAAAAATAATGATAAAGATAACTCTCTTACCTTTTCCTTTGGGAATTTCATTCGCGTCGTCAGTTTCAACATGCCCTGTATCCATCAACTGCATCAACATGTTCAACATGTCCTGCCGCTTAATGTTATTTTGCTTCCTGTAATTGACCGTATCGCTAAATACTTTTGAGAAAAATTTGGTAACTCGTGCGTTTGTAGATGGAATCTTCAGTATGCGCAAAAGACTCGGAAAAAAAAAGGTTAATAGAGACTTCAGTGGCTGAGACTGAAATACCAATTGTCCACATTTTCGGAATTCATTGTTCGGTTCCTTCAAGCTGTTGGAATCCAAACCGAAAGCTACGTTCGATATGACGTCAGTGGTATACCTGTGCAGAGATTCGTCACGCTTCTTATAATTATCACACGATACTACAAGAATGACTGTAGAAATTATTGAATCGCCTCGAATAATATATATGTACCTCGCCACGATATTCTTAATTTCCACAGTCTCGTCAATTTTTAAAATTTTCTCGAAGCAATCGCCAAGTTCCACGCCGCATTGGCTCACAATGGGAAACATTTGCTTGATTTTCCCAGACGTAAAAGTCGATGACAATTTGGTGCGCAAATTCCTCCATCTTTCACCGGGAAGGGCAAACAGATGCGCGGAAAGTGGATCAACTTTCTCATCCACATATACCCCTCTGTCGTGAAAATGGGAAAAGTCCTTGGTAAGGACGTGACGAATGATCTCAAGATCATTGATGATTAAGGCTGGATTAATTGATATAAATATGCCAAAATATGGGGATTGTCGACGCTTCTTGTACAACTGCGCGCATGATTCCCCTATAATTACAACAGTAATCTCACGATTGATAAGATATATATTGATAACTGTCGTGAAGCACTTATTGCCAAATTCGTCACTTACCTATTGAAATTTTACCCCTAAATACTTCACTGACATTTCCAAAAGGAAACGTGGGCTTTTCATACGCAATGCCTCTCCTATCAAAATACTTGAAAGCTACCAACTTCACGTACAAGTAAATTGCGCCAATCACGCCTGCTAGCAGGTAGAACTTCAAGTACCAAATGTCGGATAGGACCGACATGATTGGTTCGAAAATCGGAGCCACGATTTATTCAAATTCCTTAAACTTTATGAGTCTCTCGCATCGGTCTTTGCTCTTTTAAACAGACGACGTACTATATGTATAACAGCTGCACGCACGCACGATTCCTATAGATGACTGGACATTAAAGTAGTTATATACAAGAAGTCGAGGCCGTGTTCTTCAAGTAATAATTTCACACATCTAAAGTCACTTGCATCGACAGGAATGTTCATCCCCACTTTAAGATTAAGTGACTCAGCAAAATTTCAAGCCAAGTAAAGGCAACCGGCCATACGGATAGTGACCGACTGAGACTGACTGAGACTATTTACTCGAAGCAATTCGTTTGCGAGGCAATTTGTGTTTTGGAACACTATATGATACGGGACTTTAATTCGCATATAGCGACGAGTCATGCTTAATTAACAGTTTAGTCTATTAGGGGGCCGATAAGAACGCTGCTGCCTTCTAATCATTATTCAGCTGAAATAATAAGATCAAATTCTGTACAGAGTAACTAATTCATATCAGCACGTTTCTATCCGACTGGATTTCATTCTTCTGCAACCGAATGACCTATTGACACTCACACACTGATACCGATTCCCATCTGTCAAACTGTCATCAAATCGTTTGATGTGAACGACGAAGCAGCAATTAGATAGGAAATTTTAAGAAAATTTTCACACGCGTTATTGTATACAATTTTTAATAAAATTTTCATCGATGTATACCTAAGTCTACGAATATATTTTTATTGAGAATGCAATACATTTATTAGTCTGTATTTAATTAGTGGCATCTTCACTGTTCCATTATGATCAACTTATCAGAGGTATGTCCTGCCATCTTCTTCTATCGCATTTCGACCCGCAGATTTACTCCGTGATCTGGACACATTACAATAGTTCCAGGACTGTGCTTCACTGGAATTTCCGTTTTTGAGTTTGTGGAAAATCGGAATCGAGACAGTAAACTGACCAAGGCTACTTTCGCTTGAATCAAGCCGAATCTTTTACCTGATAAAACATTGAACGATTAATATTTTACGAAGGAAAAAATTTCTTGAAAAAATTGATATTCTTGCCACGCACCAATGCATATTCTTGGTCCTTCACCAAATGGAAGATAAGCGTGTGAGTGAATCTTTCCTTTATTTTCCTTACTAAAACGCTCAGGATCAAATTTCTCGGGATCAGGGTATATATCAGGATCCATATGAATACCCAATACTGGAATGATTATTGAATCTCCTTTCGAAATGTGCAAGTTGGTTCCAGGCACATCGTAGTCTTTGGTGCATTCGCGAGTCAGTATCGGAACTGTAGGATACAACCGCAAAGTTTCTAAAAAAAAGAGAAAAAATGAATATAACGAAAGAAACGGATTCCTTCGCAATCCTTGATTCAAGAACCAACCGTCTACTGCCTGGGAAAGATATTCCATATCTGCCAAACTGTCGTACGTGAGGCCGCCATGTTTCTTCAATGCTTGGTCGATGTCCTTGTAAACCTTCTCTTGAATCTCTGGGTGACAGGCCATTTCAAACATGCAATACGTCACGGTAGAAGAGGAAGTCTCAAAACCAGCTGCAAAGAAGACAAAAGCCTGGGCCGCAGCTTCCAACATTTCCAACTTCTTGCCATCGTTCACTGTCGTATCAAACTGAAGTTACAATAAATTCCAATAATAAAATTATGATGAAGAGAACTCTCTTGCCTTTGCCTTTGGGAATTTCATTCGCGTCGTCAGTTTCAACATATCCTGTGTCCATCAACTGCATCAACATGTTCAACATGTCATGCCGCTTAATGTTATTTTGCTTCCTGTAATTGACCGTGTCACTAAATACTTTTGAGAAAAATTTAGTAACTCGTGCGTTTGTAGTTGGAATCTTCAGTATGCGCAGAAGACTCGGCATGAAAAAGGATAATAGAGTCTTCATTGGTTGAGATGTGAAAATCAATTGTCCACATTTTCGGAATTCGTTGTTCGGTTCCTTCAAGCTGTTGGATTCCAAACCGAAAGCTACGTTCGATATGACGTCAGTGGTATATCTGTGCAGAGATTCGTCACGCTTCTTATAATTATCACACGATACTACAAGAATGACTGTAGAAATTATTGAATCGCCTCGAATAATATATATGTACCTCGCCACGATATTCTTAATTTCCACAGTCTCGTCAATTTTTAAAATTTTCTCGAAGCAATCGCCAAGTTCCACGCCGCATTGGCTCACAATGGGAAACATTTGCTTGATTTTCCCAGACGTAAAAGTCGATGACAATTTGGTGCGCAAATTCCTCCATCTTTCGCCGGGAAGAGCAAACAGATGCGCGGAAAGTGGATCAATTTTGTCATCCACGTACATTCCTCTGTCGTGAAAATGTAAAAAGTCCTTGGTGAGGACGTGACGAATGATCTCAAGATCATTGATCATTAAGGCTGGATTAATTGATACAAATATGCCAAAATATGGGGATTGTCGATGCTCTTTGTACAATTCCGCGCATGATTCCCCTAAAATGATAACAATAATCTCATGATTGATAAGATATAAATTGATAACTGTCGTGCAGCTGTTACTGTCATATTCGTTAATTACCTATTGAAATTTTACCCCTAAATACTTCACTGACATTTCCAAAAGGAAACGTGGGCTTTTCATACGGAATGCCTCTCCTCTCAAAATACCTGAAGATCACCAACTTCACGTACAAATAAATTGCGCCAATCACCCCTGCTAGCAGGTAGAACTTCAAGTACCAAATGTCGGATAGGACCGACATGATTGGTTTGAAAATCGGAGAAACGATTTATTCAAATTCGTTAAACTTTAAAAGTCTCTCGCATCGACCTTTGCTCTTTTAAACAGACGACGTATAACAGCTACATGCGCGCACGATTCATCTCGATGACTGCACATTAAGACAGTTATATAAAATAAATGGGGACCGTGTTTTTCTAATGATAATTTCACACATTTAAAGTCACTTGCATCGACAGGAAGCTTCATCCCCACTTTAAGATCAAATGACCCAGCAAAATCTCAAGCCAAGTAAAAGCAACCGGCCGCACGTGCAGCGACCGACTGAGACTCTTTACTCGAAGCAATTCGTTTGCAAGGTAACTTGTGTTTCGAAACACTATATATGAGCAAAAGTCACTGATACAATCACTATAGGAATTGAGTATTCCGAATAAGTTGCCATAAAATATAATCAGATTGGTGTACGAAGTCAGAGCGTACTGAGGCGATAAGCGAGATCATTTTATTTCAGTTCCGTCGACTTGACATTATTTATTGACTGATAAGCGACGTTAATTCGCTGTAATGCTTAATGATCATTTTAATCTACTAGGGAATCGATAAGGACGCAGCTGCCTTCTAATCATTACTTAGCTGTATTACTCGTGAAACAATAATACCAAATTCTGCACAGAGTAACTAATTCATATCAGCACGTTTCTATCCGACTGCATTTCGTTCTTCTGCAACCGAATGACCTATTGACACTCACACACTGATACCGATTCCTAGCTGTCAAACTGGCATCAATTCGTTTCACGTGAACGACGAAGCAGCAATTGGATAGGAAATTTTAAGAAAAATTTCACATGCGTTACTGTATAAAATTTTTAATAAAAATTTCATCGATGTATACCTAAGTCTACGAATATATTTTTATTGAGATCGCAATACATTTATACTCTGCATTTAGTTAGTGACATCTTCCCCAATGAAATTTAACTTCACAAACGTTCATACACTGTTCCATTATGATCCACTTTTCAGAGGTATGTCCTGCCATCCTCTGCTATCGCATTTCGACCCGCAGATTTACCCCGTGATGTGGACATAATACAAAAGTTCCAGGATTGTGCTTCACTGGAATTTCCGTTTTTGAGTTTGTGGAAAATCGGAAACGAGACAGTAAACTGACCAAGGCTACTTTCGCTTGAATCAAGCCGAATCTTTTGCCTGAAAGAAACAACAAATAACAATTAATATTCTAAGAAGGAAAAAAGTTCTTGAAAAAATTGATATTCTTGCCACGCACCAATGCATATTCTTGGTCCTTCGCCAAATGGAAGATAAGCATGGGAGTGAATCTTTCCTTTATTTTCCTTACTAAAACGCTCAGGATCAAATTTCTCGGGATCAGCGTATATATCAGGATTTCTATGAATACCCAATACTGAAATGATTATAGAATCTCCTTTTGCAATGTGCACGTTGGTCCCAGGCACGTCGTAGTCTTTGGTACATTCTCGATTCAGTGTCGGAACTGTGGGGTATAACCGCAAAGTTTCTAAAAAAAAAATATATTGAATTTTCGAAAAATGAATATTTAATCGGAAGCAACGTATTCCTTCGCAATCCTACATTCAAGAACTAACCATCTACTGCCTGGGACAGATATTCCATATCTGCCAAACTTTCGTACGTGAGGCCGCCATGTTTCTTCAATGCTTGGTCGATGTCCTTGTAAACCTTCTCTTGAATCTCTGGGTGACAGGCCATTTCAAAGATGCAATATGTCACGGTAGAAGAGGAAGTCTCAAAACCAGCTGCAAAGAAGACAAAAGCCTGGGCCGCAGCTTCCAACATTTCCAGCTTCTTGCCATCGTTTACTGTCGTATCAAACTGAAGCTACAATAAATTCTAATAATAAAAATAATGACAAAAAGAACTCTCTTACCTTTTCCTTTGGGACTTTCGTTCGCGTCGTCAGTTTCAACATATCCTGTGTCCATCAACTGCATCAACATGCTCAACATGTCCTGCCGCTTAATCCTATTTTGCTTCCTGTAATTGACCGTATCACTAAATACTTTTGAGAAAAATTTGGTAACTCGTGCGTCCGTAAATGGTATCTTCAGTATGCGTAGAATACTCGGAATGTAAAAGCGTAATAGAGTCTTCAGTGGTTTATATTCAAATACCAATTTTCCACATTTTCGGAATTCGTTATTCGGTTCCTTCAAGCTGTTGGATTCCAGACCGAAAGCTACGTTCGATATGACGTCAGTGGTATATCTGTGCACAAATTCGTCACGCCACTGATAAATATCACACGATACTGCAAGAATTGCTGTAGAAATTATTGAATTGTTCCATTGATATATACCTCGCCACGATATCCTTAATTTCTACAGTGTCGTCAATTTTCAAAATTTTGTCGAAGCAATTTCCAAGTTCCACGCCGCATTGGCTCACAATGGGAAACATTTGCTTGATTTTCCCAGAGGTAAAAGTCGATGACAATTTGGTGCGCAAATTCCTCCATCTTTCACCGGGAAGTATAAACAGATGTGCGGAAAGTGGATCAATTTTCTCATCCAAATATACTCCTCTGTCGTGAAAATGGGAAAAGTCCTTCGTGAGGACGTGACGAATGATCTCAAGATCATTGATCATTAAGACTGGATTAGTTGATATAAATATGCCAAAGTATGGGGATTGTCGATGCTTTTTGTACAACTCGGCCCATAATTCCCCTAAAATGATAACAGTAATCTTATGATCGATAAGATATTTATTGATAACTGTCGTGAACCACTTATTGCCAAATTCGTCACTTACCTATCGAAATTTTACCTCTAAGTACTTCGCTGACATTTCCAGACGGAAACTTGGGTTTTTCATGCGGAATGCCTCTCCTCTCAAAATAACTGAAGACCACCAACTTCACGTACAAGTAGATTGCGACAATCACCCCTGCTAGCAGGTAAAACTTCAAGCCCCAAATGTCGGATAGGACCGACATGATTGGTTCGAAAATCGGAGACACGACTTATGCGAATTCCTTAAACTTTATGAGTCTCTTGCATCGATGATTGCTCTTTTAAACAAACGATGTATAACAGCTACATGCGCGCACGACTCATCTCGATGACTGTACATTAAGACAGTTATATAAAATAAATGGGGACCGTGTTTTTCTAGTGATAATTTCACACATCTAAATTCACTTGCATCGAAAGGAAGATTCATCCCCACTTTAAGATCAAATGACCCACCAAATCTCAAGCCAAGTAAGGGCAGCCGGCCATACGGACAGCGACCGACTTAGACTCTTTAGTCGAAGCAATTCGTTTGCAAGGCAACTTGTGTTTTGGAAAACTATTTATGAAAGAAAAGTCATTGATACAATCATTATAGGAATTGAGTATTGCGAATAGGTTGGCATGAAATATAATCAGATTGGCGTACGGGAATATATTTTTATTGAGAATGCAATACATCTATTACTCTGCATTTAATTACTGACATCTTCCCTCTTCCATTATGATTAACTTATCAGAGGTACATCTTGCCATCTTCTTCTATCGCATTTCGACCCGCAGGTTTACTCCGCGATGTGGACACAGTACAATAGTTCCAGGATTGTGCTTCACTGGGATTTCCGTTTTTGAATTTGTGGAAAATCGGAAACGAGACAATAAACTGACCAAGGCTACTTTCGCTTGAATCAAGCCGAATCTTTTCCCTGAAAAACAACAACAAATAACAATTAATATTCTAAGAAAGAAAAAAGTTCTTGAAAAAGTTTGATATTCTTGCCACTCACCAATGCATATTCTTGGTCCTTCGCCAAATGGAAGATAAGCGTGGGAGTGAAACTTTGCTTTATTTTCCTTACTGAAACGTTCAGGATCAAATTTATCGGGATCAGGGTATATATCAGGATTCCTATGAATACCCATAATTGGAATGACTATTGAATCTCCTTTTGAAATGTGCAAGTTGGTTCCAGGCACATCGTAGTCTTTGGTGCATTCTCGATTCAGTGTCGGAACTGTGGGGTATAACCGTAAAGTTTCTATAAAAAAAAGAATGAAATATATTGAATTTTCGAAAAATGAATATTTAACCGGAAGCAGCGTATTCCTTCGCAATCCTAAATTCAAGAACCAACCATCTACTGCCTGGGAAAGATATTCCATATCTCCCAAACTGTCGTACGTGAGGCCGCCATGTTTCTTCAATGCTTGGTCGATCTCCTTGTAAACCTTCTCTTGAATCTCTGGGTGACAGGCCATTTCAAAAATGCAATACGTTACGGTAGACGAGGAAGTCTCAAAACCAGCTGTAAAGAAGACAAAGGCCTGGGCCGCAGCTTCCATCATTTCCAGCTTCTTGCCATCGTTTACTGCCGTATGAAACTGAAGTTACAATAAATTCCAATAATAAAAGTAATAATAAAGAGAACTTACCTTTTCCTTTGGGAATTTCGTTCGCATCGTCAGTTTCAACATATCCTGTGTCCATCAACTGCATCAACATGTTCAACATGTCCTGCCGCTTAATGTTATTTTGCTTCCTGTAATTGACCGTATCACTAAATACTTTTGAGAAAAAATTGGTAACTCGTGTTTCCGCAATTGGTATTTTCAGTGTGCGCAGAAGACTCGGCATAAAGAAGAGTATAAGAGTCGTCAGTGGTTTAGATTTGAATACCAATTGTCCACATTCTCGGAATTCATTGTTCGGTTCCTTCAAGCTGTTGGAATCCAAACCGAAAGCTACGTTCGATATGACGTCAGTGGTATATCTGTGCACAGATTCGTTACGCTTCTTATAAATATCACATAATGCTACAAAAATAGCAGTAGAAATTATTGAATCGCCACGAATAATATATACCTCGACACGATATCCTTAATTTCCACAGTGTCGTCAATTTTCAAAATTTTCTCGAAGCAATCACTAAGTTCCACGCCGCATTGCTTCACAATGGGAAACATTTGCTTGATTTTCCCAGAAGTAAAAGCTGGCGTCAATTTAGTTCGCAAATACTTCCATCTTTCACCGGGAAGGGCAAACAGATGCGCGGAAAGTGGATCAACTTCCTCATCCACGTATATTCCTCTGTCGTGAAAATGAGAGAAGTCTTTGGTAAGGACGTAACGAATGATCTCAAGGTCATTGATCACTAAGACTGGAATAATTGACATAAACATGCCACAGTATGGATATTTTCGATGCTTTTTATAAAACTCTGCACATGATTCCCCTAAAATTATAACAGTATTTTTACAATTGATAATATATATATTTATAACATCCAGCTGTCGCGAAGCTCTTATTGCCAAATTCGTTACTTACCTATTGACATTTTACCTCTAAATATTTCACTAACATTTCCAAAAGGAAACGTGGGTTTTTCATACGGAATGCCTCTCCTCTTAAAGTACCTGAAGACCACCAACTTCACGTACAAGTAAATTGCCCCGATCACTCCTGCTAGCAGGTAAAACTTGAAGTACCAAATTCCGGATAAGACTGACATGATTGGTTCGAAAATATTTGATACGTTCACAAAATTTTATATTTCACTTTCAGAGAATCTTCTAAGAATACGGATTTCTTTTACGGAGAAATGAGCTGTTCGAAATCTTTGAACGTTATGAGTCTCTCATATCGATCTTTGCCCTTTTAAATAGACAACGTATCACAGCTACACGCGCGCACGATACATTTGGATATCTTCTAGGCATTAGGACAGTGTTATAAAATAAATGGGGGCCTTGGTGATGTGGCAAGGTCTCAAGCCAAATAAAAGCAACCGGCTGTACGGGCAGCGACCAACTGACAATGAGACTCTACACTCGAAGCCACTGGTTTGCAGGGCACATTTTTTTCGAATCACTATTGGCTTCGCGCGTTAGGATGGCAGCGCCGCTTGTGGTAAACTTTTGCAATATTTTATTACTCTAAAAGCATTGATTATTATGGTAGAATATATTGTAAGGAAGATTTTCCGATTATACTGAATGAAAAAACTGAAAATTATCGTTATAAATGTAAAAAGAGGATCACATTAATAAAATGAAGTGTAGTTCGGATTATAAAGGATATGCTTTCTTGTATAAATACGCGTGCAATTATAACGGTTAACAGAAAAGGAAACGAAAGTAATTACCGACGCATATCGAAAAAAAAGCTATGAAAACATAAATATATAATGTACAGAGTAAGTCAATAGAAACGCTAACAGTTCGCATAGCAATAAGTTAGGTTTTTGAAATGTTTCAATAGTTAGGTTACTGAAATAATTAATTAATTTTGTAATGACAAAATGTAATATCGGTTAAGATTTATTTTCGCAATAGTTCGCATAATTGCAATTAAGACAATGTAAAGTTTAAAACATTCACAATTTTGATATACTTTCCAAGTAATAATCACAACTGCAATTTTGCAATACAATGCTGTAAAATATTTAAAAATCAATTAATTGAATTGTTTTTACAAGAAAAATATGCCTATGAACAAATTACTTTTTGTCATTGGGTAATTCATAGTTAGAATCAATTTTGCGCATCCAGAATATCTGTATCCTGCTTTACCTACGATTCACTAAGAAGTTTTAGAAGTACTTAAAAGTTTTCTATTTTGGTTGCGCAAGATTGATTCTACTGTTACTATGATTCACCCAATGACAAAAAGTAATTTCTTCATATATACTTTTTTGCTATAAAAGCATTTCAATTAATTGATTTTTAAATATTTTACAGCATTGTATTGCAGAATTACGTCATGATTATTACTTGGAAAGTATATCAAAATTGTGAATGTTTTAAACTTTAAATTTTTTTAATTGCAATCTGTTGCAAAATAACACTTAACCGATATTACATTTTGTCATAATAATATTAATTAATTATTTCAGTAACCTAACTATTGAAATATTTCAAAAATCTAACTTACCGCTACGCGAACTGTCTTGTGCTATAATTTGTGTGTAGCTATCATTTTTTGAAGAGGCCACACTGCCGTGTCGGCCACTTGCGGCCCACTTCTGCTGGTGCGTTTCTACTGACTAACCGTGTAGAAGAACAACACACAAGTAGTCCCACTCAGTCTCATTTTCTGCAGTGGCGCGCTCTGCAGACGTACAACCCAACTATAAGCCTAAGCATTACAACAATTTAATTTATTTTTAATAAACTTCGGAAATGTTAAACACTTTTATCTTATTTCATTTATCACTTTAAAAAGTGAAACGTCTGCACGTTGTAATGATGTTTAAATTTATAACATCTGACAGCAGCAATTTTACATGGTCGCGCGAGGGTAATGGATGTCATCATCAGGACAGGATTCGAAGGGATAACGTACGTAAATACATTTTTTTTCAATAGTATGGAACACTTACTAATGAAAACTATTGTTAGAAAATTCCATACAGTATTTACACAACTGGAAATTGATATCACTGTTAGAGATTGAACGTATTAAAATACATATTGGAGGCTAATTAAACTCAAGAATTTTAGCTTTTTCGAGTGATTCTAACCTGTACCCGCGTCACTAGGTCATATTTCGATTTGATTACTTCAAGGAATTATTGACAATCGTCAATGTTTACTTACTTTTTTTCATTTAATCTTGGCAACCCAGTTCTGACGCCTTGTCTTCTTGAGCACTTGTATGCTTGAAGTAGGGAAACGATAATAGCGTATGCCCGGTGAATTTACCGAGGTGTTTATGCAATCCACGACGCAACACCGGATTGCCGTCGTCTGTTTTGGCGCACTCATAATGCCAATTTTTACGAAATTTATAAATAATTATAAAATACACTTAAACTGATGAACTAGTGTTAAATCATACAATATAAAAATATGTAGTAGCTTATGTGCAATATAGGCAACAATAAGGCATGCTTATCTCTCATCCTTATCGCGGATCAAATCGCAAATAGACTCCATCTTGCGGAGTCATCACGAAATTTCTACGACAATGTACAACAGGAATTGTTGTTTTTGCACAGGGCGACAATCGGAAGCGGGACAATAGGGAAATTATGGCCATCTTCGACTGTAACAATCCAAATCTCTTTCCTAAAAGATGACGCACAATCATTAATATTATCCACAGAAAGGAGAATGTTGCTTCAAAATTTGAAAGTCTTTAGTTCCTCACCAATGCACACCCTGGGTCCTTCTCCAAAAGGCAAGTAGGTGAATGGATGGATTTTTTTGGCATTTTCCTTACTAAAACGATCAGGATCGAACTTTTCTGGATCAGGAAATAATTTTGGATTCTGATGAAGACCCAGAACTGGAATAATTATATTCAATCCTTTCGGAATTATCTGCTTTGTCGTAGGCACCATGAAATCCTCGTTGCACTGTCGATTGAGCACAGGAACCGTTGGATATTTCCTCAAAGTTTCTATGAAAACCAATAATTAGCCAGAACAAATATAAAACAAAACTTTCATCAACTATAATCATTACTTTCAAGAACTTACCATCAAGTACTTGACCCAGGTATGTCATATCGGTCAGAGACTCATACCTGAAGTCACCGTATTTTGCTATCGTAGTGTCAATTTCTTGTCTAACTTTCTCTTGAATTTCTGGATTAAGAGCCAATTCGTAGAGAGCGTACGTAACGGTGGAAGACGATGTCTCAAATCCAGCAATGAAAAATACAAAGGCCTGTGCTGCCGCTTCGAGTAAACTGAGTTTTCGCGTGTCGACCTCTCCTAGAAGGACAATAAAAATTCGAAATAATTTAATGAAAGGATGTGATAGTGGATGAATACAAAAGTCATGTCTATAAATAGAATATTTACCTACCATTTGACTTATCAGCCTTCGCGTTATCGGATTCAACATAACCCTTGTCCATCAGCTGCATCAGTAAATCCAGCATGTCGGTTCGTTCTATATTATTGTCTTTTCGGTACTGAACCATTTCTGTGAATGTCTTAATGAAGAATTCATTGACATCCGAGTGCGAAAGCGCAATTCCCAACAGATCAGCAAGACGCGGAGTGAATATGAATATGAACGTTCGGAATGTCTGCGACATGAATATTTTTTTGCCATATTTTCGAAATTCACTGCTTGGATCTTTTAGACATCTGCTATCCAAACCAAAAGCTATGCTCGCGATGACGTCAGTGGAATATCTGAAAAATAAATAAAATTTGACGTAAGGAATAATCGACCTATCGAACGGCATTTAGCTACCTGTTGATTATTATTTTAATGAAATTATCATACCTTCCTAGCAAATCTTTTATCTCAAAGTCACTATCCGTTTTCATGTTCTCATTGATGTGTTCTGCGAGCAACTGGCTGCATTCGTTGACGACGGAAAACATTTGTTTGATTTTTCCAGAGGTAAAAGTTGGCGACAATTTTGCACGCAGCTTCTTCCATTTCTCACCACGGAGGACAAACAAATGAGCGGAGAGTGGATCAACTTTCTCATTTAAATATAATCCGCGATCATGAAATTTAGCAAAATCCTTATTGAGCACGAGACGAATGATCTCAGGATCATTAATCATCAAACTCGGTGAATGCAGCATAAAGATACCATGATAAGGATATTTATTGAATCTTTTGTAAGAATTTGCAAATAATTCACCTAAAACAAATTAATAGTTTTAATAATTTTAAAATATCCCTTACTTCGTCAATAATTCTGATTCAGTGATTGTCGTAATTACCGAATGTTTTTTGTTGAACGAACAGTACATGAGCACTGCCGAAAAGGAAAATCGGTTTTTCGTACGGAATTCCTCTTGCTTCGAAATAATTATAAATCACCTTCTTCAAATACCAGTAAAACAAAATAATCAATATCACCAGCAGAAAAAACTTCATGTTAAACAAAATCGACCAGATTGACAACATGATTGATAGATTATACAAAAAAAAAATATCAAACCCAAATAATACAACTAAAACCTTTTTCACAATCAATTATCAATGTTTCTGATAAGCCACTAACTTTTCTTCTTATTCTGTCTTTCCATATATCATCATTGTTCCTTATTGAACGAGTCTTAAAAATTAATGCTTCATCCTCCTTTTGACAACGCACCAACTGCTTTAATTTTTATATGCAAAATTCTATTTTTCTGTCTCTTATCACGTAGCATGCTATCATTAAGGCATAGCTATCGAGTTCTAATCCGTGAATGACAAATGCATCATGATAAATTATAGATAGTCATCTCTACTAAATGACTAAGAATAAACAACCTTTGTTAATTAGATAGCAGATAAGAATATTACAATCATGATACTGTTAGTACGAACGAACCTAAAACAAGTATATATACATATATAGGATACATCTGTGAGTACTCGGTTACACGTTTATATTGATAACACGATATAACTAAAAACTGCAATAACATTAACGCTTATAACGGAATAAATAATCAGCGATTATTGTGTCTTATTCACGAGGTAAAAAATGCTCCTTCATGAGATTTTATTGTTAACAATTTCGTTTTAATTAATGGTCCAAAGATGTTGCGAAGAGACCTCGAAGCACAATAATACGAACCGAGTTACACTGTGCGTGGATCATATGACAGTTCAACAGTTTCACTACGCTCGCTGCAAGCGATCTCACTTCATATTATGTACTGCATTATCTGGGTGTCCTTGAATCTTGTTTTTTCAAACACTTGCATAGTCATTCTGTACCTTCTGTTTCAGTATTATCAATAATATAGCGCCACGCTATAATTAAGTTGGTTCTGAAAACAAAATGTAACTTCACAATGGTTTATCCACTGTTCCATCGTGATGAACTTATTACAAGTAGTTCAACTCCTATCGCACCTTGACACGCAAGTTTACTCGGTGATATGGAGACTTCACAATAATTCCGGGACTATGCTTCATTGGAATTTCCGTTTTTGAGTTTGTGGAAAATCGAACTTGAAAAGACTTGGTTAACAGGACAGATAAGACACAGAAGCTGGTTTACAAAATAAAAATCATAAAATTTATAATTTTCATACACGAAGTACTGCAGTTTATTTCTGAGCATCTCCCCAGTGATAGCAAGTATAAATTTTTTTACTTAGGTATGTTTAAACTCTTGTATCTGCACAGTGCTGTTAGATATAAATATGTTTATGCAATTTAGAGTGGATAATTTAAATCTCTATTTAAATTCAAAGTATAAATACGTTTCATTAAGTCTGGTTGTCGAAATCACATTCATTGACAAGATAGTGGGAATGTGTCGCATTCAAAGATTACAAGGACACAAGAATGAGTCCGTGGAGACTCAAAACTGCTGTAATCCGATTTTACGTTCGAACCAGAATGAAGGCCAATTTACCTAATCTAGAGTCTTTACTGAACGTTAACATATTAGTGCTTTGCTCGGGATTGGGCTATGCCTCTAATATGAGAGATAATCGCTATGTGATAGAAATCAGATTAGCCTTTCGATATTTAGTTATCGACCGCAGATGTGGAATCTGATTTCTCACGCGGACGTAACACCGAGTACGTAAGATATTATTTAGATAAATTTAATAGAATCGTAACACAATAACGTCACGTGGTTTGCAGAAATGTTAAAATAGAATTTTTAAACAAATATTAACCCATGACCTACAAAAATATGAATTATGTTTGACTTAAGGATTAATCCAACGTAAAGTCTTGTTTTATCAGACAATCGTTCTTTTGTTAGTTATTTTTATACATGTTTAACGGATCGTCCAAAGGTTCAATTAAAATTTCTACTCCTTTCTCGGGCATGAGTAAAATATTTCCAATATCAAATTTCAACGTCTTTGGAGTAGTTGGTGCAACCAGACAACGAAATTTCGAGATAATGCTAACGATAGCAACTTTTGTCTGCAGAAGTCCGAATCTCATACCTATAAAAAAATTGGATAATATTGACAAAGTTTTTAAAATTAATATATTATTCCTTACCTATGCAATTTCTCGGACCTTCGCCGAATGGTAAGTAAACGCAAGGATGTCTAGTAGACACGTTTTCCTTGCTGAATCTTTCAGGATCAAACTTTTCAGGTTCTGGATAATAATCAGGATCGTGATGCAGTCCCAAAACCGAAATTACAATGTTAATGTCTTTCTTGACGCGTAAGTTAATGTCTGGTAGACTAAAGTCCTTCGTACAAACTCTATTGAGTACAGGAACTGATGGATATTTTCTTAAAGTTTCTATGGAAGTAACAAATAATCGAATATGATTAAATGTTACAAATCCTTCTGTAAAGCTCAAAAATAAAATTTGCCTTTCACTAACCAGAGACCACCTTGTCAAGATACTTCATTTCGTTTATACCATCGTACGTGAATCCACCGTGTTTTTCCAAAATAGTTAAAACTTCCTCTCTCAGTTTCTCCTGTATATCCTGATGATATGCCAATTCGTATAAACAATGTGTAGCTGTCGAAGATGAAGTTTCAAAACCAGCCAAAAAAAATATGTAAGCTTGTGCTGCACCTTCCAACAGTGTCATCTTATCTTCCCTAATGTTCTCTGAATCCGAAGAGGATTTTGTATGATCAGATTGAATGTAACCATGCTCCATCAATTGCATCAACAAATCAAAAAAGTCTTTTCTGCTCAAATTATTCTCGCTTCTGTAGTTGAGTGTCCTTTTGAATAGATTTATGTAGTATTCGGAAACAGCAGGTGGAGTATCAGGAATTGATAACCAGTCCATTATACCGGGCGCAAATAAAGTCACCGCATTTTTTAAAGGCTGCGAAGCAAAGGCTTTGCGACCCCAAAATCGAAATTCGTTATTTGGATCACGAATACTGTTGCTGTCTATTCCAAAAGCGGTTGACATTATCACATCTGTGCTATATCTGACGAATAAAAACTTTATGATTATCTATATGTATAAACGAAAGTAAATAATCTAATCACCTTGCTATCAAATCATGAATCTCAATCGGTACTCCATGTTTTGCATTCTCATCGAGATAAGCTGCCAACTCTGTTCCAATCTTGTTTAGGATCAAAAACATTTCTCTTATTTTCTTCGACGTGAAAGTTGGCGTCAATTTTTTACGAAGGTTTTGCCATTTTAATCCAGTCAACGTCACGAGATTAGCCGAGAGAGGATCGATCTTTTCGTTGCAAAATAATCCGCGATCGTGAAAATGCGAAAATTCTTTAGCGAGTACAATGCGAATGAGATTAGGATCGGTAATCACTAGATTTGGCTTGTGAATCATATACATGCCGAAGACACGATTTTTTTTAAATTTCGTGTATGCGTTAGCAAGCAATTCTCCTATAATCAATAGTAAAGACTGTACGTACAACTGTACATGATTAACTTATCTACAACTGACCCGGTACAGCTGGGTCCCACTCATCGATTAATCATACGATATGACAATGGGGAACTGGACAAATTTTTTTTCCATTTTTCTTAATTTATTGTGATACTATAAGAACCATGGACATTGATGTCGTGGGTAAAGAATATGCATATATTTGATAAAATATGATATTAAAAATCGTGTTCCACAATTAGCAGTTCAAGCAGTTGAATCACGTGACAAAATGGCCGTAAAACTTCATACATAACGGATAATGTATGATGTCCACGACCGTGGACATTATCAAGGTTACTAATAGTTACCAATAATACTTCTCACGTGGTATAATAGATTATATTATGAAAAAGTAAATAATCATCAGCTCGAATATGGGTATTCTTCATTAGCTATTTGGCTATAAGATAAACTCCATATAAGGAGATAAGGCTATGACGTCACGACCGAAAAGAAAGTGTTTTCGCTCCCACCCTTTATAGCAATATGTTAACAAATTTGAACATCGAATTTCTTAATGGTAGCAAACTACTTAGATAGTTTTTGAATTTCCGTCACAGTCCGGTTCCCCGTTGAATATAAATTATCTACTCACCAACACACGTTTTTCCCATAACCACATCGTGAAAAGTACCAAGCGGTACGCTGGGTTCTATTTGTGCGACACCAAGTTTCGTCCAATATGTGTAAACATAATATTTTAAATAAACGTAAAATGTAATGATCAGACCTATGAGGATACCCAGTATTTTAAAAGTAATTTCATATTCAACGAATGCCATGATAGAAATGAAGTTTCACTTTGGCAACTGGTGAAATTTGTAATTATTGAATTGGAAGAGATTATAAGGAAGGATCAGTTGCATTCAGATATATTTTGAAATATTTTTATAACGTAACTGATAAACTGTATGACCTACAGATCACTTATTGGAGACACGATACTCCCGTGCTATAGACTGTTAGCACGAGTAGCAACGCCATCTTATCGGTAGGTTATATTACTATTCTATGTTTCACTATTATCCTTAACATAGCATATGTTTCCACCGTGTAGGGTTGTAATAGAGTTAACCAATTAAAAATGAGAATTGAGCGGAATAAACTAACTTGATTGGTTAACTCTATTTCAACCCTATACGGTGGAAACATATGCATAAATACTTTCTATACATATTTTAATCTGCTATGTCGACCTAGTATGGCAATAAAGAAGATAAATAGAAGTATAATAATCAAGTTTAATTACATTGTTTTATATAAATTTTTGGGTTTTTTTAGTTAAAAATCTAAATGTGTATGTACATAAAACTTCCTATCGTACAAGAATTGTACACTTAATTATTAAGAGATTTGTCCTCGAGCACAGAATTGTCATATTCTTGCTCCTCCCTTGGTGGATTCGGATTTGGTGTTTTAGAACTTCCTTCCTCTCGATAATGAAATTCTAATCTCGGGCGTTTCGTGTTTGCCGGTTCCAGAGGCTCTGCAAGCGAAGCTGTTACCACGATCCATCACAAAATGTTATTTATAACTGTCGATCACTGCAGAATGTTGGTCTTCATCCATACGACAGTTACCAGTTTCGGCTTCCCTTATTGTTTTATTCCACGAGAATACAATCAATTAATTCGAATCAATTAATTTTATTCATTATTTATATTCAATACAATATAAATATTCCGATCCGTCCTAATCAGTCGAAATAGAAATAATAGCGAGTGTGAGGGGCATGGTGTTGCATGATAGTAGATTTTTCTTCCTCTCTGAGCCAATATACTATAATGATGGTATGCTCTTTGTTTGGGTACGAACGATAAGAAATCATTATCTCAACGAAACACGAAAAAAAAGCATACAGCAGAAACATTTTCCATAGAGCACAAAAATATGTAAGTATACAATCGCCTTACTATAAGCTGAAAATAATCTGGAACGTCATAATATTATATTTAATCGATTTTTAAACAAGTAAAACAATTTCGAAGACAAATGGACTCGTGTTATCGAGGTTCGATAACGAGATGTATGCCACCTTTTGCTTGCAGTATGAAAACTCCTGGGTCCATAACAAGTTTATCAGGTGTCTTGGGACCAGGCTTACAACGATATTTCGTTAAAATACTGATCAGTGCCACTTTTACTTGAGCATATCCAAATCTCATACCTATATGGTAAGTGTGTCAAAATAAATAATTTACTTTATTCTAGTTTATTACACAAAGCATCCCTTATATCTTACCGATACATATTCTTGGTCCTTCACCAAATGGTAGATACGTGTAAGCATGGCGAGCAGCGATATTTTCTTCGTTGAACCGTTCAGGATCAAATTTGTCAGGATCAGGATATATGGAAGGATCTCTTTGAATTCCTAAAATGGGAATTATCACGTCCAATCCTTTTGGAATAACCACATTGGTTCCTGGAAGTTCTATGTCCTTGGTACAAATTCGATTGAGTGCGGGCACGGTTGGATACTTCCTTAGAGTCTCTGAAGGTAAAACGACGAATATAATTTATTATATAATTTATGCTGAATATATAAAATATTTACCTGACACAACTTTATGTAGGTAAGTCATCTCGGCCAAACTGTCATAAGTGAGTCCACCGCATTTCTTTAATCCTGCGTCTATGTCCTGTCTCACTTTCTCTTGAATTTCTTGATGCATAGCAAGTTCATACAGACAATAGGCCACCGTTGAAGATGTAGTTTCAAATCCAGCTACGAAGAAGACGAAGGCCTGCGCGGCAGCTTCCAATGTGTTGATTCTACCATCCTTGGATTCGGTGATAGATACAGGGTTCGCATCGGTATTTTCTTTATTATCTTTATCCTCGTCTATGTAACCCTTGTGCATCAGCTGCATAATCAAATCCATAAAGTCATTCCTGACAATATTATTCGTTTCACGGTACTCCACAGTCTCCTTGAAAACGCGCGTGAAGAAATTGCTCACTCCCTTATCCGTAAATGGTATAGAAAAGAAGTCCACAATACTTGGGGCAAAAATAACGATGGCATTGAAAATCGGCCTTGATTCGAATATTTTACGACCCCATTTTCGAAATTCACTTTCCGGATTTTCAATACTGTTACAACTTATGCCAAATGCTGCGGACATGATATTATCCGTAGAGAATCTATAAAAAGTACAGAAAATAATTAATCCGAAAATTTTCTTTTCCTTTTTTTGTCTACCTGGCAATGATGTCCTTTATCTCGACCTCTTCGCGATTTCGAGCATGTTTTGCCAAATAGAGTCCCAGATGATCGCCGCAATCCTTTATGGTACTGAACATGCGCTTCAATTTGCCGGAAGTGAAAGTCGGCGTTAGCTTGACACGCAGATTTCTCCATTTTATTCCAGATAAGAAAAACAAATGTCCAGACAGAGGATCGACCTCCTCATTGCAATACAATCCCCGATCATGAAAGTGCGCAAACTCCTTAGTCAGAACAAATCTAATCAAATCGGGATCATTCACTACTAATCTAGGCTTGTGAAAGGTGTAAGTTCCGAAAAAGGGATTTTTCTTATATTGACTGTATGCATTCGCGAAGAGTTCACCTAAAATCGTGTATACAACCCTTCGTGAATAATATTCACAATTGTTGATACTCATGGTTTCCGGATGGAAGCCGCGTCTGTGTTCAGCTTTATGCCGACGTTTCGCAAACGTTACAGTCTGCATCATCAGGGCTAGGAGGCTCCGACACTGAAGCTTCCTGTTGTTAGGAAGTCTTAATATACCTATGATTGCCCTTGCGGATCAGTGCTTCAGCCGATCTAATTTGTTTAGTTGATCAGTTGATCAATTACAAAACCGGGAGGATGGTGTGCCAGATGGGGTTTACTTTGTATTGAAGTTATTTGAATGTTTCAATATTTCTAGACCTTCGCGGTGTTTCCGAGCGAAGTAACCTGTAGAACGTGTAATTTGTTTGCTGTGGTATCCATTCTTACCAAGGACTTCGTTGAGGTGTTTGATTTCTGTATCCAAATGTTGCGGTTGAGAAATAGTTAAAGCCCGGTACATGAGTGAGCTAATGACAGATATCAGGAGGCGTAGAGATATCAGGAGATAATATATAATTAACCATGTATTACGTAAGCTACAAAATAAAAAGTCATCCCCAGCTCCCAACGAAGAAGCAGAGCAACAGGAACGTCGCAAACTCGTAGCTCTATCGTATCTTCAAGGTACAACAGACCGCATCAGCAAGGTGCTACGGAAACACAACATCCGCACAATCTTCAAACCCCCTAAGAAGATTGGACAAATAATTCCTAGCACGAAAGACCGAGTGTCCCAGAAGTATACAAAATTCCCTGCTTCTGTGGAAAAGTGTACATAGGCGAAACCGGGAGGAAGATCAGTACACGGGTCAAAGAACATCAACGGTGTACCAAATACGGTAACTTTTCTCAATCTGCCTTAGCTGAACACTGGACATTCAGTGGAATATGAAAAAACAGAAATGCTAGCCAGTTCTACAGGTTACTTCGCTAGAAAACACCGCGAAAGTCTAGAAATATTGAAATATCCAAGTAACCTTAATAGGGATCGAGAATACCAAGTAAACTCCATCTGGCACACCGTCCTCCCGGTTTTTTAATTGATCAGCTGATCAACTAAACAACTTAGATCGACTGAAGCATTGATCCGCATGAGCAATCATAGGTATATTAAGACTTCCTAACAATAGGGAGCTTCAGTATCGGAACCTCCTAGCCCTGATGATTTAGACTGTAATGTTTGTGAAACGTCGGCATAAAGCTGAACACAGACGAAGCTTCCGTCCGGGAACCATGAGTAATAATTCGGCGTCATTATATATTCGGTCATAAAAAATTTCTTTACCCGATGAAAATTTTCCGAGGATAACCGCTGATAAATTTCCGCAAGGGAATGACGGTTCCACTTGAATTACGCCTTTTTTTCGCCAATATTCAAAGATAATATATTTGAAGTAAAGGTACACGCAACTCGCCAGCAGAATTATTATACCGAATAATTGAGAAATTAATAATCCGGATATTAAAGACATTTATGGATATTTTTTTAGAACGAGGTAGATTACGAAGACAACTCACTGATAGAAAATACTGACTTTTCATCTTCTTATATACTAGGAGGTTTTTAAAAAAAATATCCATTATTTAATTTGATGTTACATGATTGTGAAATGATAGGGTAATTTTCTATTTGATTGTCATGATGAAAAGACACTTTTAGTTGATGGTTCTGCATGTCGGGATGGTTTACATTAGGCGACTTAATGACTTAGATGAATTCAAGAATAAAGATTTACTTATAGAAAATACTTCTTCATTATTCTTGTAAGTATAGAAAATTTGAGAGTCACTGTATGGAGTTTATTCATTCTCATTCAGGCATACTTATCGCGTGTCGACGGACTACATAATAATGCTGCACAAAAAATGCCGATGCAAATCTGAAGTTAGATATTGTGGAATATATGAATAAACATTAATTGGCACAAGAAACTCATTGGTAACGTAATGCGTTACCATAAGCAAGTAACTGTTGTGGTCTCTATATTACCCACAGTCCGTATTAAAGAAAATTAATTTCGTGTGTCATCTGTTATCACTATGTTGGTACTAGCCCAACCGAATAGTCTTCGTACTTTCCCATCTCATACTCGCGTAATCTGAGATCAATAAACTCAAGAAGTGGCTTTCATCACGGGACGAAATTCAGACTAACGCGACAGACTGATTTCGGGTTTTGGTATTCGGTTTCATTGCATAGGACAGAGTCGACTTGCTTTCTGATAGTGATAGCAGCAAAGCAATATAATCGAGAGCAATAATGTGTACAAAGTGACATGACAAGTGATCATAACAGATAGAAAAGGAAGGCGGATCTCTCATTTCTAGTCGTGAAAGAAAGACAGCTCTCGGTTCGCATAAACGTGTTTTCATAGAAATGTCAAATGCATGAGTAACGACAGGATTCCGTATCTATGACTCCATCCATTCTTTTTTATAAAAATATATTTTGTGTTAGTCAAATTACTCGTGTGCTATAGAGCCTTCCTGGTAGACTTTTTCTCCCAATGTCCTTTTGATAAATATTTTATTCGATATCATCGTAATGACGGATAATCATTAATCTTTGTGTGTCGCGTGTTAGTTTAGTCACGTTTCCTTTCCTTCGTCACTTATGTGATTTTCTGCGTCTTTATTAACGAAAATAAAATGAGTTCCGTTTGGAAGCGATTGCAAAGAGTGAACAAAAGAGCTGCCAAGTTCCAATTTACGGTTTCGTATCACGAGGTCACGCTCGAAACAACATCAAAATGGTAAGTAATAATTAATTACCAAATGTAATTGTTCAAGATCAGGCATTACCCTACATATTCTTTACCTTTTATATTAAAAAAAATGTTGTTAGTGTTTTAATTGTTTTATTTTTCATTGTATATGCTTGACTGTTGTATACAATTTATACAAGCTGATTTAAACTATCAAAAAATAAAAAACACTACTCATCTCTTTGGTACGTATTTGGTACAGTGGAATATTCTCATACTGCATACTTTTTTGTGAACTTTCCTTAGAATGGAGCCAATTAGTTTTAAGAAAATATGCAAAATATTATCTTATTGTCAGGAAGCAGTGTTTTCCATTTGCTGTTTTATATGCAGTGACATTCACAAATTTCTGTAGGAGGAAGTTGCATCAGCTTTGATAATGAATCATAATTTTTTATTATTCCATATTTTTATATCAGCCTCAATCTGTTTAGTCTATAACAAATGAACTCTGAATACCTGAATCATTGTAGCTAACATATATACTTTAATCCTCGTAACGCAACTATAAGATATTTAGATGGTATTTACAAGATACAATGCATTTTAATTTAGGACCCCAAATAAATTGAGTGTGGTATGGACACGACGTAGTAGAAGAGTCAGTTCAGAACCTGTTGAATGGGAACCATGTCTGAGCGACCCTTTAAAAGGAATAGTAAGTTGGGCTGTACCAGACAATCATACCGTTTCTGTGACACTATTCAAGGATCCCAGAACTCACGAATTAGAGGACAAGGACTGGACGTTTGTCATTGAAGATGTAAGAATCATAGTAGCATACGTTTTTTGCATAGGAAGAAACTAATTAAATTTAAAATTGAGGATAGGTTTCAACGACTGGTAAAAGGCGTCATGTAGCAGCCACAAATATCAATATGAAAAAATTTGCAACGCTTGAATCTAGTCAACAACAACTTAAGTTAGACTTGAAACCCACTTCAAAGAAAATCGTTAGCGCAACTTTAGAATGTACCTTATCTTGTGTGTTCCTGAGGGAGGGCAAAGCAACGTAAGATACTTACATCCTTTTTATTCCACTACAGTCAGCAATTATCCCAGGTTTATGCATAACACAATTCAATCCATTAGGGATGAAGATATGCAGAGTATGGCCAGTTTGATGTCAGTTAACAATAACAGTGACATTGCGCCATTAGATGATTTCGATAACGAGGACATTCCCGAGGATGTCGAAGAAGTGTCGGTCAAGAATCTAGATGAAATTTTGGAGTTGTCCACTCAGTTAGACTTATTAACTAGTAGTCTTACAGAAAATGAATTACCCAGTACTCCAATAAGTGGTAAGATTAATATTAGCATCAAGTCCATTCAGTATTAATGTAAATATAATTGGATGAAACTTATACAATTTTCATTAAAATAGTGGCTAGTCTGTCAAAGGATGAAACAACACCAGTAAACGAGAATGAGAATATATTACAAGATATTAGCATGACTGGAAGCATTAACGAGCCACCAACGGAAAAATCTCCAGTAAATGATGAAATAGCCGCGGAAAACGAGTACGTCTAATCTGCACTTTAGCTCGTCGAGAAAAATTTCGTGTAAATTAAATTAAAAAGCGCCATGCACAAGCTTTAGTCACATAGGTATTACTTTTTCAGTAAAAACATCGAGCACAGCATTATGAGATTGCCTCTGCAACCATTAGAGCTGAAGAAAAGTGGGATGAATGTTCCAAAATTAAAGGAAACAACACCAGGTCAAGATTTATTGGAATGGTGCAAAGATGTGACCAAGGACTATCCTGGTGTGAAAGTAACAAATTTGACAACATCGTGGCGTAATGGAATGGCCTTCTGCGCGATCATTCATCACTTTAGGCCCGACCTTATGTACGTTTCGCAAAGTTACTCTATATATTTTCTTTCTGTGACGACCACACACTTTGCAATGTCAAATTTTCCGATATTTTAGAATAGGCTTTCGTCATGCAAACAAAATTATTATTCATAAAGAACCCTGGGCTTACGCCAATTAATTTTCAAAAATAGACACTCCATTAATAGTTGAGAGCTCTATCGAATTTAGTATTAGCAAATTCTTAAGTGTTTTGTTCAAGAGAAAATACTTGGAGTACAGCTCAATTGGTCTACCAGCTAGTGTTCTATTTTTAACGATGCGCATTCCAGTGACGTGGACGCGTTATTGCCACATGATGTCAAAGGTAACTGCAAGAAGGCATTCGATGCTGGCGAAGCATTGGGAATTCCTAGGGTAATAGAACCAGCTGATATGGATGTTTTGGCCGTACCTGACAAATTAGCTGTGATGACATATTTGTACCAATTGCGAGCGCACTTTACGGGCCACGAGCTTGAGGTACTTTTTTTTTTACTGTGTACATACATAAAGATAAAATAACTAGATAACAGTACTAGATAAACATTCAATAACAACATAATTCTTGTATAGGTACATCAAATAGGTAAGACTACCGATGAATCTTCGTATATGATCGGTCGTTTCAACACGGATAATAACACCGACGTTAGTGTCCAATTGTTTGGACAAGAAATCATAAATTTGCGTAACAAAGAGCAAACTGAGCAGCGAAACAATAAGGTCGAAAGAAACAGACGGTAATTTGAATAATTGATTTGCTTCATAATGGAAAACTCGTCTCTTATATTGTACTGAGAAAATCACTACATTTTAGATCAAATCCATTTGATACCAAAAAGGAAGATATTACTATTGATTCCTTAAAAAATAAGTTACACCTCAGTCTGAACATGGACAATCAGGATCACGATCAGTCTAACAAAGATCGATCACCATCTAGCGTCAAGGATGTTAAAGATATTATATTCGCCAGTTCGAAGAGCATCCTCGGCAAAGTTCTATCACCGACCAAGGAAAAATATGCTGCCAGAGAGAAGGTTTTTTCCCACTTATTTCAAGAATTATCCATTGACTTTTTGCTGATGAAAAATAATCATGCGTCTTATTCGCAGAGTAAATCTCCGCCACGGTCAGCGCCTGTACAGCAACGTCCAATTCTCATGACACGTCGACAACTTACTGATCCATTTGGATCTGATGACGAGGATGAGAATATTCAAATTGTCGATGATAAATGGTCAATTTCGATGTCAAAATCGCAAACATCTATCCGAGACGTTAGTATTTAAATGATCGTTCGTCGATCGTCCCAAATTGTTGATTTATTTAATTCGACTATATATACTTATTAATTTCTCACAGGATTCCGCGCAATCGACTGACAGAGGAAGTCGCGGTAGTTCAGAATGTCGTGGCACGTCGCCGTCGCACGGTGATCAACGTTCGCAACATGTAATAGGTTTAATTATCTTTAATAAAATTCCATCTGCTAGTATATTTATTGAATTGTTTACAACAGCCATTAGTAACGAGACATGATGAGCTCAGAGAAAGAGCGAGACAACTTCTGGAACAAGCGAGGAATCAAGCAAAACCTACCACAACCGCATCCATCACAACCAGCCCGGTTGAGGTGCAAATTTTTTAAATTCAATATTGTACAACAGCACATCTAATATAGAATTTTATATAAGCTTTATCATATTTTAGCCCCAGAATGAAGACGACAGACAGCAACAATTACGTGAAAGAGCCAGACGTTTGATAGCGGAAGCTAGGATGGGAGTCAATGGTCCTTCCGGTCAGGTCAGCGACGACAATAACAGCGATAGACGTTCGATAGATGATCAGAATAATAGTCCAAGAAGGAGCGTTACTCCTTCTACTCCTGGCGACAGACTGAGTATCAAAGTAAATATATTTTAATGAATCAAATCTTTCCTCGCCGGTCTATTTGTTTCTTGTCTGATTAAATATAGTACGTATTCTTTTATTAGTCTGAGCACAACGGTAATGTATTACCAAATACAAGCACAGCTGAAGCTGATAAGAAAAGTGGATCACCTTTATACTCTTTCTCAAAGATAATTGAAAGGATTTCGCCAGAGAAAAGCAGTCCCGACGGAAGCCCTTATACTCTTAGAGGAGTGAGTCATGCGATAACTAAAAGGAACATTGCGTCATACCATTAGATATATTTTATCGATCCCATTGTCTTTGGTATTACAGCTGGGCAAGGACATGACAACGTATATACAAAACGAACTAGAAGCTCTCGAGAGGGAACAGAATCAAATAGATATACAGGCTGGTAAACTGGAGAAGGAATTAAGAGCCGCCATGGAAAGCGATAACGAGGAGGAAACTGAAAGACTCATGTCTCTTTGGTTTACGCTGGTAAATAAGAAGAATGCTTTACTGAGAAGACAGATGCAATTAAATATACTGTAAGTTAAAAATATCCTACACTCCTACCATTGGAATGGAGGAACGCCGTTCATCACGCAGAATGAATCTTTCTGCTACAGAGAAAAGGAAGATGATCTCGAGCGTCGTTTTGAGCTACTTAATCGTGAACTCAGAAGTATACTGAACGTCGAAGAATGGCAAAAAACAGCAGAGCAGAAAGTACGCGAGAATTTACTGCTGGAAGAGTTAGTGTCCATCGTTAATAAGAGAGACGAGTTGGTGCATCATCTTGATACTCAGGAAAGAGCGTAAGTTCAATTATTCAATTGGTATCTACAGGTATGCATTAGTTTAAAAAAAATACATGGTAATTTATTACAGTATCGAGGATGATGATGAGATAGAGCGAGACTTGTCGCGGGCTGGATTAGCGCAAAGAAATAAAAATTGTGTCGTCCAATGAAGCCTCTCGTCAAGGAACTAATTGTTATCTCTCTATCATAGGGGTGAGTAGAACGTTTTTATCTGAAACATTTTTGCGGTGTGCTATTGCTTATTTAAAATGATAGTGAATGAGCTACAAAAATTGATCAAACTGATATATAACGTCATACCGTTTTAAAGAGATAGATATTAAACAGTTAGTTAAAATAATGAATGAAATAGGATTGCTTCATAAAATAATACTCGCGTACAGCTTAACTCAAAACATATTTCAGACCTATCCCGCCATGCTGTGGAGTTGCCAAAGAAAAAAGAAGACATAAAAAACAAGAAAGCGTTACACTTTTATGAATGATCGTATTTATGTACCGAGGTTCATACGTTTGTAATCTTAAACTTGTACAGTTACATGAATCTTCGAGTTGTGAATTTTCCAACGACAAGTACTGCATATTACACGAGGCCATCCTTGAGACACAATCACGAATAGTCTACGTTCGCGAACGTTGACCGTTTTACGTAGATTAACAAAGGACATTTACTGATTTTATATTTTAAAGGTTAGGAGTTATCAGTCTCATTTGGTTGAGCCTTCTTTCTTTTCAATCGAACAAAAAGCGATATTAGCTGAAATTTAAGGTCTGTCGACACTGGATTGGCATTGTATGGGTGGGAGAATTTAATCCTGATTTAAGAGGTAGTTTGCATTTTCTAATTTAGTAAGGAACTGAAATGTGCAATTGGTTATGTCCGCTATTCGCTGGTAATGTGAAAAGATACCAAAAAAAAGACAAAGAGGGAATTATAGATCTCCAAAATGTGTCGGTTAAAGATGACAAGCGCTAATGTGGTGTCATATTAAAATGAGAAAAAGATGTTTCGAGTGTAGATCATATGATTAAGGAGGAAAATGGTTGAGAGGAATCATGGAAAAATTATTCGATGCATTGTTAAAGAGGATACTTGAATAATCCACTGATTCATTGCTTCACAGTACGTTCTGAATGGTAATTTAATAATAGTAATATATTATTGCGTTGATTCGAATATATTTATTGAATTCACTTTATAGGAAATAGGAAAATTGTTGATGCAAATTGGATAGGGTTGTATTTCTTTCTCTTTCCCGTTTCTGTTTAATTTTCAAAGCGCTGTTTTCATCGATCGACACACGTACTCAGCACTGTGCCATAAAATAACCAAGTCTTTAAAGTTTTTTATGAGAATTATCGTGTTCGCATGCTATACTTTTGTTCTTTGTTCTAAACGGTATAGTTTCTAATATACATATTAATTTTATAAAGTTTAAAGAATGGAGTAGGCAGTCACCCAACTGTAAGGATACTATCGCCACTTCATCCTGTATCGATAAGAGCACCAACGTCATTAGTTTCATTGCCAGATATTATTCAGAATTTCTTAGTCAGAGAAAAAACGATATTGAATTATTACCAGAAAACGTGCGGGTGGCCTAGAGGCGATTTAGAATCGAGGCCAGTATACAATACTATTATGTTTTACTTGAATCACTGATTAAATACTGATAAAAAAATGCGAAAAATAATGCATACATTTGTACGTGTCGCATATTTGAAATTTTTAAAAAGTCTAGACGAGAGGTGTATAGAAAATAAAGCAACACTTGCAAGGAAACAAGATATTTTGAATAATAAAATTCTCACCTTAATGCATACAATGCATCACATTTAAAAAAAATGTGCTATATGACATGAATCTTACATGATTGTATATCAATATCTCAGATTCAAAAATCAAATTTTTTAGAAAATAATTGACGTGGGACAACTTATAAAGTGTATAGGATAGAAATGTCCATTTTTCTATAATTTATATATCAAATTAACTTTTCTCTGTAATTTCTATTAGTTTAAAACTTCCTTCCCCTTTGCTGTGTCGATTTTTAGTTTTATGTTTATCATCATTCACACTCCATAATGCATACACGTATTATAATATAAGGTACTACGTAATAGTACACTGTAAAAGCTTTAATGGGCTGCGTACGTATCGCAGTCATTTAACTATGCCATTTAAGTGAAGCTGCAAAAGTTACTCTTAATTTAAGCAAAGTTGCAAAACTAACTGTGCAGTGTTGAATCCTGCTAAATCCTTCATATCTGTTCTTATCAACATTAACATTTGTACTCGCTGTGTTACGTTTACTACGTGTTATTGTTATTATACTATGACAAAATATACCACAGACTGTAGAATCAATAGCACGCGTGACAATTGATATGTTAAATGTTTACACTGCTCAGTCGATATGTATTTATAAATTGACGTGATAAATTAAAGAGGGAAAGGTCAAGGTTCAACACTTCACCTGAGAAAGGGAAAATGATTATACGAGTGATTATTAGCTTAAAAGTACAATGAGCGATTTGTGACAAGGAAATAAATAAAAAAAAAGCAAACAATAGGTGGCAATCATACGTATGAAAGGAGACATCCGTAATTGTTGTAAATAGTGAATTCTTATGCTTTTCTAATTGTTATAATTGGATAGATATGTAAATTTAATTTTTTTAAGCCGTATATATATACAGAAGCGCGGATATCTAATTCGTTTGAAGTTTTGGTGTCGTGTTTACTCCTTTATCTCGATATGCGAAAAATGAATATATCATTGGATAATACACATATGTGAGATTATAAGGTCGTATTGTCTTTATGATACTTTACTATTTCAGTGCCTAACGATTTTTTCTTTCGTCTCTGTCTTATCAATGGAAAAGTGTCGTGTTGCAACGTCTAAGATGATGTATATGTGTACGTGATAAATAATTCTAAATCACAGCGATGCGCTATGGACGCGAATAAAATAGTAATAGAGACGATAAGAAAAACTATTATAATTTATCATGCTCAGTGATAATATAGCCGCGCAGTGCTCTTATGCGTGGAAATTCTTATTTGAAAATTTTAGGGGAAAAAAATTACCACTCCGCATGTTTACGTATGTATGGTTATACAAGGATACGCATATGCATATATTTATGTCATATACAATTGTTTATACGTTTATTCGTAATCGTTAAGTCGATTTTTTTTTAAATTGTGTAAGCCATGTTATAGAAACTGATTACGTTTACCAATGATAAGCATCATTCTTGCCGAGGCTCTAGTTGCCTAATAGTTTCCATCCACCATGCCGGAGGACCTTTTAAAGGTTTCTGCGTGTGCGGATAAGCGAAACACCAAGCCGAATTCGTCGAATACATCACCGCAATATCCGTTTAGCTAAGTAAGAACCAATAAAGTACTGTAAAACCGAATTAAGATAATTTACTTATTGGGATATCACAGCCACCACTGCACCATGCTAGAACGTTATTCCTTTTTCGATCAATCCAAGTCACCTTACAGTGCAGTAAATCCGAAAGCAAAGCAGCCGATCAAACAGAATCGAGTCTGATGCGACAGGGTCGATAGAGAACAGTAGACAATAATTGATTGTTAATTTCCAATAAGCTAAGTAAAATTCTTCGCACTCGACATATCGACAAAACTGGTTTGTACGGTTCGACGAATCAGGGACAATTTAAATTGCATTAGTACGACCCAATAAGTAGCCATTGTTGCTATGCTCTGTAAAATAATGTAAATATACCTTAGGAAGTCATACAATAGCCCAATTTAATCGATAAATAGATTACATACGCTTGATAACAGCTCTCTGTTAATGACTGCGTATCCATTAAGATGGTAAATTGGAGGATTGTTGTATATGGATACGAGAAACATTTCTACCTGCGAAGAAAGCAAAACATTGGTGACGTAATACCGTTAAGAGGTTAAATTTTTATTCTTTGACGTATCCGGTTAGTTACTTCTTTCTGCGTCTGAACGTCAACTGCTGCTAGATTGACGTTGAGTAATCTTTCTTGAAATTCTAAGCCGACTTTTCGCGTCGCGTGATCAGCCTCGTTACATATTATATAAAGAAGCGTCATACAATAAGCGGCTATCACGAATAAGCCTAATTCCTTCAAACTGAAGCCATGATCTAGGATTTCAGAAAATGCACCGTAACCGGCGATAATCGTCGTCACGAACATTATGAGACAGTATATACCTGGGAGGAGATGTTCTAAATAACATGGATTATACGAAGCAAAGCTTTTTTATTATAGTCATTGGCGTATGGCTCACCGTACATATTCGCATAAGCTTTCCCAAGCTGTTGCATCATATGACTCAGGTCAAGCCAAAGGCTTCTATATTCGAGAAGTAATGCTGCCGAGCCTGTATTCTCTAGAGCCTTTAAAATATTAATTAGTATCGAATTTTATCCTTCTCATTATGTGGACTGATTGTTTTTTTTTTAATTTACCTTGTGAAGATTGAGAGCTAAGCCCTTCGAGGCGCTGCCTATGGCTGTACAGTTTATCCACCACAAGGCGCAGAGACAGTCAAGCATGGCTATTATATGGTAGTAAGCAGACGTGTGCCACATTGTAAAACCAGGCTGGAGATAAAATTGGGAAACTACTACGACAATCGATATTATCCAAGAAGCCAAACAGAGAGAAACGCACATTCGTTTGAGGTTGGGATATTCCAGAGTTGATCCCGTGACTTTGTAATATCTTAACTAAAACAATTCGGAAATTTGTAGCTGAGTCGTTCTGACAGTTGACTGTATGATCCTTTTTTAAATACATTACCTGATAGTGCGTCCACATATTTTTATACTTTGCCACTTCGTCGCCGTAGGTCCAGGAGGCTACCGGTAACAGAAAGTGTGGTGCCAGAATGCACAGGAAAATTATATTGTAAATGTATTCATCGAAGGGCTTTCCAGGTTCAAGAGTGTTCTCGATACGTTCACGGCCAACCAAAATGACAATCACGGTTTCAGCGATCCACAGGCACATTGCGTAAAGCGTTGCTGGTGAAGTCCACTCAAAAGTCGTCATACCTAAATCATTGTTATAGGTAGATGTAAAATTAATAATAAATTGCTCTCTGGCAAAGATTGGATTTACCCTGTCCACGTTGTATGGGCATCACTCCCATTATTTGAAAAAGTACAAGCAGTGCCTTCGTGTCGTCGTAAAAGTGATCGTGCTCGTCCAGAAGCTTCGCGTCGTTCTCAGGTGGTCGATCCTCGTTGTAGCTGAACTGATTTTTCCTTTCGTACTTGGGCGCTACTCTCACTGCTTCTTCTTCAAAACGACCATGCGTACCCAAGAAGACAGCAGGCTTATTTGCGCCACCGTTTATATTGGCTCTGTCTTGTTGGGCTTTCAATATATTGCTCTGTAGCTGATCAAGGTAGCGATCATCTTCATCCCTGTTGTTACCGTACATCCTTACTGATTCCCGTGCAACGGGAAAATGAGCTTTAGGTACTATGCTGTGTGAACATGTGAAAAACTTAACACTGAGGAGGTTCTGGTAGAATAAAGAGGTTGGGTGGAAAAACAACTCTTTATAAGAACTTGGTTCAGCCTTGTACCCGCGTCACCCTTCAGATGGGGGTAATAATACATATTTTTTAATCCTTGGTTACCCTTTCCTTAAGTACAGGGTGCGAAGTGGCTGTTGCTATCGAAACTTCATTGGCAGCGACTTCAAGGAATTGGATCAAATCGATTTTACGCTTGTGAGAAAATTTACGATTGTTCGAAGGATTAATGGGAATATGCTTCAGGAATTGACAGGACTGCCTCTAATAAGAATTTGCATCTGTTTAATGAAGATCCTTAATGTATCTCTTGTATTTGAAAAAAATTTTTAATTTACAAAGTAAACACTTTTTATTTACTCCAAGTCGACGGTTAAGACCTATGAAGGTCGCATTAAAATTAAATTAGTAACGCGAAAATCGAAGGTTCGATTTGCGGTGTTGGTCTTCAAATTACTGACAATTAGCCGTTTTCAAGTCCTGGCTAGAAACTCTAACGACCGCAGTTACTAGCAGTAAAACTGGAACCAGCTACCACTACTGGATGTCTGTAAGAGGTAGAATGAATAAACTGACTTATTTCTCATAGCTGATAAACAGCGCATTTGATGTTTTCTTCTATGAAATTAGCTTAAAGTTGCCGAACATTTGAAATTAAATTAATATTAAAATTTATTTTCTCGAACGTTTCCTGACTGTTATACTTGGGTTTGGGAAGAAAGATTTAGAAATGTTAACTTTGGTAATAGTTTTATTAACAAAGATTTATCAATGGCAGTAAATTTATATACAATCATCATATAAACATGTACACACCGTTGATAAATGACTTCTGAGACCGTTAACGCAATATTTGCAAGTTGATTTCCTGCTCTCTTTTATACGTTAATATTTTCAGTTCACGTTGACTGGTTTTAACTTCACGACTCGCCGGGTATGTGAATCGTGGTTCCTTCATATGAAATAATGAACCGTTTCAGGATAAAGATACAATGAGAACCATAAATTACTAGAGTTGCACGAAAATGTGCGTTGATATTATACAATTTCAGTGTTTTCGATTCTTTTTTATACAACAAAAATATATGGATTTTTTTACCTCGTTCATCTCTGCTATACTGCTGAAAGTTCACGATTCGTTATCGATTAAGAACAAGATACCGAATATTAAATACAATATTTAATTTTTGGTTCAAAAGAAACGAGGAATAACATTATACGGGCATAGAGAAACGTGTGAATAATTTTGAAACAACAATTAGCACACTCTTATCAATTAAGGATATAATCTATCTTTGGAATCAACGAATAAATTTATTCGCAAAGCTATGGCATTTTAACTGTTGTATAATCCTTCATATATGTTGGTAAGTTCATGCAAAATAAGATAGACGCACCTGTTACATTGAATAACCAATCAATCAATCAATATTTTATCCAACGATCGTAAGGCGAATTGAA
>JARPRH010000708.1:93911-104813 GCA_031763665.1 Calameuta haemorrhoidalis
ACGGTTAAAACATAAGAACATCGCGGCAGTGAGTGGTCAGCCAATCAGAGTAGACTGGTCCAGTGACGTCACCGTCCAAATGCGCAGAACCGCTAGTGGCTATACCTCGTCTATTTGTATCATGGTACTTGCCAAACTTCTTCGAGACGGTGCTGCCACGCGTTGCAGCAAATCATGGATGACAAGTTTAATAGGAGAAAAGTTTGCTGTTTGACAGTCATAAATCCGTTTACTTCAACGCGGTTCAATACATAAACTTCGTTTATTTTCAAAATGCAAGTATCTGATTGGCAAATAGGACAGTCAAACAGAGCTTATGCATTGAACCGCGATAACACAGCAGCCTTACGCCTGTTTCCTCTGACGTGATTTAAACCTAGTTCAATTTTTTAAATATAGTTTTAAGGTAGGATAACCAGAATTTAAACTTCTATTAACGTCGGAGGAAATGGGCATTACACAGTTTAATTAATACTAATCTAAAGGAATTGACAATCTCAAATAATCCTTACAAGTAGAAATTCCTCTGATTTTTCAATTCCATTAGATCAGTATTAACTAGACTGGTTTATGATCGTTGTGTATACGTAGTCATTAACAGCAGTTGACAGCGCAATTTCCTTCATGGGATGTCAACAGATATCAACCAGAGATGAGTAGGGAGATACACAACGCTATGGTTTTATACGATACCAAAAGCATGGCGCTAAATCGTAGCGGCGAGTCCAGGAGTAGGATTTTGTGATCATAGATATAGAAATATAGGAATGGAGCATAATTCTGCAGGGCGAAGCCGTTTAAAGGGAGCTGCCGAGGTACACTACGCCAACTTGTGATTCGTTACTATTGGGATCAAGCGCAGTTATGTAAAGTGCTACGTAGTCTGGCATTTCTTTCCACGCGCAAGGAGAAACAATCATAGTAAGACCGGTACCAGTTTGAATTTAATTGTTTATGCAACAAATTCCTTCCCCTCATTTTGGCTTCACTATCCTTGCCCAAAATACCAGTTTATACTTCATCCCTGTATTTCTATATCTATGATCTAGTGGTCCCCAACTTCCTCAGTGTTATTCTATTCAATGGCTGAATTCCAGGGTACAGAGTTTAAACAGAATTAACCAATCACGTATAGGAGTTGAATGGAATGGACCAATGAGGCTGTTTACCTCTCTTTAAACTGTGAACCATGAAAACTAAGCCAATATTAGCCAACACGATACCTGAAAACACCCCTCAACGGAAGCTGTTTTTTTATGCGGTCATATAAATGTCAATATATTCACTCTTTCTTTCTATTATACTTATTTAAAAGTTCCATTCTTAACTCGCTGCTGTTTCTTCTTAAGGGGCAACGATGTGCTGTGTTCTATCGAATCTAATTGAATCTCTTATTTATACAAAATTCGTGGTGTACTGATGAAATCCATAATGCTTATCTCAGCATTAGGATGGTGTTGGTGCGTATTGTTGACCACCGTGAATTGTATAGCTATATCACCACTGTATATGCACGGCCAACAATGAGCTATACATACATATATGCATAATCAAAGGAGATAGGAAACAGAAATTCTATATTATAGATATGTGGTTAACCTGAGTAAAGAATAAACATTTCGATGTAAGGACAACGATGACGATGATCATTTTGTCGTGATTGCGCATCAAGGACGATGAAGAGTTAGGATACCAGCGATATCGACGTGGAACACGACAGTAAAAAAAAATCATTTCAATTTATTGCTGGCAATATTAATTATACGCATACCTACAAATAAATATCTGTGATCGATAATTCTAATTGTTTTTGAGGAATTAATATAGCGATTACTGTTGTCAGTGGCTTCTTTCTGTTTACAGCAGTGCGATAGTCGTTATCGCTAATCCATTTACAATTGTGCATTTCAAAAAACTCAAAGGTCTGTTCATTCGTCCTGTCACTTTTTATTTAAAATCTTTCACTACTAAATAGGAAATTCCATTAAATTCATCGAAATCCGTTACTTGCGTGTCTGCGTGTGTTCTTAGTTGATCGCATTCCTCGCTTATTTTTTGTTTGTTACCTTTGACTCGATTGCTTCTTCCTCTGCAATTACCAGTTCGATCTCGTAACTATTCATCACACTGTCATCGTCATTCTCCTCGTCGTCGTGATGATCGTTCTGACAACGGTCTAGTTTTTTGGAACGTGCAACCCATAAACGTCTATTTTGACAGGCATATTCTAAGTCAAACAAGGAACAAGAAGTCATATTCTATATCGAACACGGACACACTGCTGCCTTTCAGCAGGTAAATTTATTGTTAATCACTCTAAATTTTTAAATGATTAACGCTAGAAAGATATTTTGCAATAGTGCTGAGACAATGATTTAGTTAAATATGTATTTATCAAATGATTTCTTATTCCTCAAGTGTATCCGCGTTAATTATCTATTATCTTGACGTGACCTTGGATGAATGATAAAAGAACTGTAAGACATGTCTTTTGGAAAGAGATTAGACATTTTCAATAGATATTGCTATACTTGTTTGTTTCAGCGTTTTATAAAATGCTTTCGTTATTAATTTTAATGAATATTATTTGAATTCGATAAGAAAACCTGATATTGAATTTTGTATATAATAGATTGCAATGATATAAATAGAAACAATTCTGGTATAAACGCATTATTTTTCTATACTTCTGTATCTACAGTAAGGAGATAATACTGGAATCAAGTTCGCTGAAGACTTTAGATCCTCATCACTAATTATGTCAGACACTGAAGATGATGTAAGTCATTTTTGGAATCATAATACTAGATTGTAGATTTAGTGACAGATTTCACGACTGTTTATATTTTAGTTTCAAGATGCACAAGAATTGCCATCCTTGTAAGTTTATAGCAATGATAAATTCATTAAGATACATCTAATAATAAAAATACATAATTCATATTTTCTTGTAGACCAAATACCATGGATTTGGATACAGCAATGATGGAAGCTACACAGGCCATGCACTATTTTTTCAACAATGATTTTATCAGGGCAAAGAAAGTTTTGGAGCCATGGTCAGATAGTAGCTTGTATCATTCTTTGGGAAACAGTGTATTTCTATTTCTGGAAGCAATTTTGACATTTGAACACGTAAGAATTTCAAAATAATTACATCATTGTCAAATTTCCTTGGACAGTATTTCTGAATTCTATTTTGATGTATCTTATATAGAAAGAGATTGAAAAAGCTTCAGAGGCTCTAAAACAATCTATGGCTGTATGTGCCAAGCATCGTAAACATACAACAATTACTCAAAACTTGGGCAAAATCGTCAAAAAAACAAACTATGACAGTTATACAATTGGTAATGTATATATTTGTGTGTGTATATGTATAATCTACAAAACAGGTACACACCATCATGAAGATGTACAATCAGAAGTTCTTTGTAGTTTACAATTAGCAGACACTATAAGTCATGATGGTTTGTACTTATTTTATAGACTTAAGAAATATTATTAAATAAGAAAATATGTATGGATACAATGGAGCTTCTACCTAACAAAGGGGACCATTTATAGTTATTGACATCTTCTTCATGCATAGAAAAAGTGTAAATAAAAATAATAAGACGTGTGAAAGATAGATAGATAGATAGAGAGTGAGAGTCGGGGGGGGGGGGGGGGGGGTGTTAGAACGCATATAGAAAATTATAGAAACCTAAAATTGCAGATGAGGTGCATGCGGAGCTGTGCTATGCCGAATCGCTTCTACTAAAAGCGATGCTTACATTCGTGGAGGACGAGACTTTAGTCAGCTTTGTCAAAGCTGGATTGAAAATTCGTACCTGCTTTCTTTCATACAAGTAAATAATTCTGGCTTCTCTGCTGGAGGACATAACGCATTTCATATGAAGTGTTTCCTGTGTGACGTATTTCCTAAATTTTTAACAGGGAATGCCTGACAATATTGAAGACAAGAAAGTGGGAACATGAAAAAAACAAAGTACATTTTGAGAGCGGTGTTCGCATGGGTATTGGTGCATTTAATCTGGTATGAAGTATTTTCTTAAAATTAATTTCCTAAAGAGTATCTTTCATTGAATAATAAAAATGTATTTAAATGATTCTTAGATGATCTCATTATTACCAGGACGTGTGATCAAGCTACTGGAGTTTATAGGATTTTCTGGGGATAAGGTACCTTATTTATTGTTTAGTTCTATGGACTTGGACGAGAAGCTTAAAAAATGTGAATGATAATCGATGATCCATATTATTGGATTTATAGGAGTATGGCCTGTCAGAACTTCAAGCTGGCTACCAAGAGAGGACTGGACTTCGACACGTACTATGTGCAATGACTTTATTGGCCTATAACCTTATAGTGTTGTTCTTATTAAGCGATGCTGAAGGAGATTTTGAATGGTGTGAAAAAGCTCTGGATGAAGAATTAAGCTTATATCCAAATGGTGTTTGGTTCTTGTTCTTCAAGGGAAGGCTTGAATTTACGAAAGGCAATGTAGAGAGTTGCATCGAGTGGTACACGAAGTCTTGGAAGAGTCAGGAGTTATGGCCACAGTTCCATCACCTCTGTTTCTGGGAGTTGATGTGGGCTCATTGTTTACAGCAACGGTGGGATCGAGCCTTGCCCTTCGCCAGCATGCTGGCTGAAGAAGCTAAATGGTCGCGTACGACTTACCTTTATCAAAAAGCCGCTATTCTTATAATGATGAAGCCTTCAGTTAATAGTGAAGAGACGCAAACTATTGAAACGTTGTTACTACAGGCACCGACATTCAAACAACGCATAGCAGGAAAATCTTTGCCTATGGAAAAATTTGTCATAAAGAAATCTGAACGTTACTTTGCACAGAAAAAGAATCTAGTACTTCCTGTATTCGAGCTTCTGTATGTGTGGAATTTATTTAAGATTTTTGTCAAACGGCAAGATTTAGCATTAAATTTGTTTAAAATAATTGAGGAGGAAGAGAATCGTCTAAAGGATGGAATGTAAGTTAATTTTAGTTTTACTAATATAAATGGCTTCAATTTTGTCAGACTACATTATGATATTGAGTATGTCGCTACTCTTGCAGTAAGGATGAATATCATGCGGACAACCAGGCACTTTTATTGCTCCTGAAAGGAGCCTGTCTCAGACAAATACGGCAACCTCTACAATCTGAGGATTGTTTAAAACGTGTTCTTGCTCTAGAAAAGCAGATCAAAGATGACACGTACTTACTTCCATATGCAACAGTCGAGTTGGCTCGGCTAGCCAGAGATCAAGGCCACAATCAAGTAGCAATTGCACTTTTGGAGGATGCTAAGTTAGTTAAATTTTGTTTGTTACTTCCATGTAATTCTTTGTCTCGATACAGGTAAACGTTCTACAGAAAAATTGTCTCTTATTTTACAGAAAGAATTATACCGGTTACTCGTTGGAATCAAGGTTGCATTTCAGGATCCATTCAGACCTTTTAGATTTAACTAGTAAAAAATCTGAGAATCATCAAACTACTGATCATACCAAAAATGCACCAGGTTCAAGTAGTGTTGGAACTTAATTCAATGACATAACAATATTTCTAGCAAAAAGGCCTGAACTTTTGCCTAATTTATTTAACAAATTTTAACGGTGTCGTGTTTTAATCTCTATGCGTTCACGGTTTATGTTAATCACTGTGAATATACAGAAACCATATTTGGGAAAGGTTTTAGAATCTATGTCACCTCAATAATTTTATACATGCAGGGTACGGGCACGGTGAATCTAGCATTTCTAGGATTTCAAGATGCAGACGCATAAATGACTAGTAAATGATTACTATAAATTATTAACGGATTATATGCATTACATGTTTATATGTAAATACGTCAAAGGAATTATTGAGAAAATACCTTTGAGCACGTGAAGATAAATAAAAAATAAAATGATGTACGTATAATTACGTATATACTTGTATCTCTCTGTCTCTTTCTGTACAGATACGCGCGCGCGTATATCCACAGTGTGCAAAATTATGGGGAATGACCAAAAAAAAAGTCATTATGAAAATAATCATTTCGAGGATGTGCAACAAAATGCCAAAACCGATTGATCAATTGAAAAAATATAAATGAAACAAAATACGCATGTCGATGATCAATGATCTTCGAGCAGTCCTTAAGAATGAAATTGTCAAGTCCCATTTCATTTTTTTCATAGCTCGTCAATGCCCATTTCTTGTATTAATTTCCATTTGACCCGTTTCGCCACACAAACATGATTTTTCCGTTAAATTTATAACGCGCCGTATTGTTACGTCATTATTTAATGTATAACCAATATATAAAAAGTTAAAAAAGGAAATCTCCAGCAGGCCACAGATTTATTTATATAAAAATTGTTTTAAAGTATGCTCGTACATGATTGGCATTGAAATGTAAGTTTCTATTTTATCATATATTTAACTGACTGTATAAAAACAGTTATAGCTTGATATAAATCTCATTACATCTGTGGACTGACTGTATAGTCAATGTGTGATGTTTGGAACTTTGAATATTCTATGTAAGCGCAAAGAATCTTTAATTTTTTTTTAAGTTCCAGAAATAAAGAAAAAATGATTTTCACTTATTGAATCAGGGAAGGGTATGAATAAATATATTGTATAATGTACTAATCAATTCCTTTTGTTTAGGAACATCATAATGATGGGATTAATATTATATATGTTCTTTGAAAATCATTACAAAACAATTTATTATGACTTTTTATTTAAACAAAAGAATAAAAATTTTTCTCCCCAAATTAGCTCTTAGACATGCACTTGGAATGAAGTATTGATCCCTGATAAGAGATTCCAGTGAGTGACATAGGTGGAATCTATAACTCGAAAGAATATGACCTTGATTAATCCCTATCTCGTAGAATTTTCCATACGGGGACTACATTTCTGACCTATCTTTTATTATTTTTTAGCATGTTGTTAAAGACGGTATCGATACGTTATCAATTTTGCTGTAAGGCGAGATGCTGTAATAAGTACGATTCAGGTGGAAGTATCGTGGTCAAGATAAAGAAATTTAAAAAAGTAGGAAGTTGACACGGCACATTAGCCAGTCTTAAACCACTCTGCCTGTCGCACTGTAATTCTCCTTTGATACAAATTTTATGATTTCCTTTTCAGCTATGATTATTTTGTACGTGACTAAATGTCGTTTTCCATGAGGCAACATATAACCTATATGACGATGTTTCATTCCAAATTTTTATCACGATATCATTTTGCGAATTATAAAATACTTATATGTTATTCTTAATTATCTAATCAGAGCGACGAAATTAAAAGTATGATAATTCGTGCGTTGATTTTACGAAGTTTTATAGTTCATCGCTACCACCTTTAGTGGGTTTTCCTTTACGGTCAAAGCCTTTAAGCTGTTCAGTCGAGTGCTTAGCAATGTATTTGATGAAATCTTCCAGCTCTCGACCACCTTCGTACTTGACAGGACTGTCCTTGGCGTTCTTAGGTGCCCAGTATAGAGTCGGGAACCCTTGGACTTCATACGGTGCTGGGACGTCGTTATTCGAAGCGTCGAATTTCACGATTTCGACGTCTTCGTTAGCGAGCTTGTCTCCCAACTCGTCGTATATTGGTGCCAATTTCTTGCAGTGACCACACCACGGCGCATAGAATTCTATAAGCGTATCCTTGCCATTATTTGTAACAACTTCATCAAAGTTTTTCGCCACAGCGATCTTGACATTTCCACTGTTATCCTCAGGAATAGGTTCGGATTTGAGATAAGGTTCTAGAGCACCGGATTCGAGATCTTTCAAGAATGCTTCAAAACTTTCCATTGAGAATTCATCCTTCATGATGAACTTTTGATTTTTGGCATCCTTTGCTAATACAATGGGCTTGTCACCCTTTGCGTAATCAATGCCGAACTCATTCAATTCGTGCTGGAAGTCATCCTTGGAAGAAATTGCAAAGTTAAGTTTTGGGAAATCCTTGGCGACCTTCATGATTCTATTACGCCAGTAGTTTGTGCCTTTAGGATTCTTCACGTAATCGACATTGTAATAGGCGACGACCAACGGATTCTTGAAGTCAGCTGAGTTGTCCCTAGTGCGAACCCCCACGATACCGAAGCTGCAAAATATTTTTTTAAAATAACATCTGGTAGTTTCCTCGAGGATATCATTTAGTTTTAATAAACGGAGCATGAATAACACTCACTAATTGTTAAGAATGAAGTCGTGAACTTCGCTGATGGAATCTCCACCCTTGTGAACAACACTGCTAGCTTCGAATTTATTGTGTAAGACTTTTGGACGATAAAGAACAATATTGTTTCTGGAAAGATGAAAAACGAGTGATATTTAACAAAAAAAGATCAAAATATTATTTATCTTAATAAATATACTAACTTATATCCCTCTTTTTCTAGCAGGGCCTTGGCAGAGGTGTGTGCAAATCGAACTTTCTCTCTCAATTTTTTTGAAACAGCATGGAAGGAGGCTGCAAGAGGTGAGTCATCCTTTTCAAAATAACCAATAACGCCTACCTCATCAGAATCCAAAAATGCATTCTGACAATCCTCTCCAGTTAATTCCTTAGAAGCAGGACCTACTTGTGCCTAATAATGGAAAATGTAACAGTGAGTAATGTTTGGAGATACTAAAACGAGATCTTTAAAGAATATGGATGATGTAAAAATTATACCTTCATATATTTGGCAATACCAGCAGCTTCTCTGGGTCCATTGTAATCATTGACAAGCTCGCTCTTTGCAAAAATTTTCAGAGTAGGATATCCACTGACAGAATATTTATTGCATGTAGCTTTTCCAGCTTCAGTACAGTCTACTTTTGCCAGAGTAATGGGAGGCTCATTTCCTCTCAGTAACTCAGCTGCTTTTGCGTATTCTGGCTTAAGACGTTTACAGTGTCCACACCTGAAATAATAATGTTAAGCTTAAATTCCATGTAATAGTGCAATTATTATTGCAGGTACCCCATCTTGTATTGGAAATATATATATATATATTTTTCCAGATAACAAAATTTCATAATACTGCAGAATGTACCATGGGTACATACATATATTATTTATTACTTTTCAAGGATATTTAATCAGCATTTTTATACCATACATACAATTCATATCTACTAATTGCCAAAGAATTATACAAGGCATTTGTCCATTTAAAGAGAAATCGAGATCTCTAATGAAATTTTATAGGAAAATCGAGAAATCTCATTTCTTAGATTTTTTGGTTTACGAAATGCTCCTAACGGATACGAACGCAGATTAAAGTCTGCATCAGTATAACAGTAAGGAAGAGAAATTAACAGAGTTATTAAATCATGCAATGCATTGAATATCGACGTTATTCGTTCCAGATTCTATCATCCGTTCAGTATAAGTAAAAGTCATCGAAAGAAATTATATCTCACCATGGTGCGTAAAACATGACCAGGGTATTCTCGTGACGTTCCAGTTCGGGAACGAAGTCATCGTCGGTCCATTCGAAAACATCCTCTTCCGCAGCTCGAACCCCAAGAGCCACAATTAGTAGGAAGAAATACCTAAGCATTATTATGCTGATTTGACTAAACTTGACCGATCTACCGAATAGAAGAAGCCCGAATAAATGTGAAGAGTAACTCAGCGACTACCGGAGATTACCGGTCGTAGACGTGGAGTTCAGCCAACTTCACCGAACGTGCCGTTCAGCGGCGTACACGAATCCGCGCTCAGTGCTGTCGCCAGCTCATTGGTCGGTCAGCAGACGACTTTTGCACATGCGCCATCATCTGGGACACTTCCCTGATGTCGCGTTCATAGTACTTAGTCCCTGCACTTCCGTGCAAGACTATTTATTTCTCAATTATATCAGTAGATTATTCATTCCAAACGCACCACCTCAATATGGGTTTATCATATGATTCAAATGGGTGCGCTAGCTTTAGGTGGAGCGTTTCAACTGAATAACTCTATATTTATGTACAGAGGCAGTTACTTCGTTGCCTGAAGATAAATATGGTATCATATACCTATAAATAAATATCTTATGGGGGACATCTATTTATTTTCTGATAATTGTTATATTATTGGCTTAGTTTCCACCGTGCAGAGTTTAAATAGAGTTAAGCAACCTCATTAAACAATTCCATTCATCTCCTATGTTTAAACTCTGCACGGTGGAAACTAAACTATTGGTAGTAAATATTTACCCATTGTTCTGTCATTATACTTGCCGTGGCAACGTCTGAGGTAAGTCTGTTGGAAAAGTATTTGATTTCATTCGAATTCCTCCAGGTGGCTTCCGTAAATCAAAATTTGTGAGCGGTTTTTAAACTTAGTTCTTTAGGACCAATGATTATTAGCGGCCGTTATTTGGTGGGGATGATTTTGACCAATCATAGCGTACTTTCTTATCCACTTGTTGAATTTCTTCCCCTTCCTTAATGTGTTTAGATAAATTTGAATGCTAAGAAGACTATTCGGGCTTGTATGTCATGGAAAGATATTGCAAAGCGCGATCGAAAGCAAAATAAAAAGAAGAGAGAGCAAAGAATTTGAGGAATATAACGCCCGCATGCTAATTCCTTTGATTGCTGTATTTTTAAATCTTTCTTATAAAATTTGATAGGATGACGAATACTGGAAATATAACGACTAATGGAGATAATGGTAAGTACAGACATAATGTAAAATGCATAATGATGAATATTTGTTCTGTGTCATTGCTTCTTTTTTATGACAATTGAAGTTTTGTGTAAGTTTAAAGTTCGTGGTAATATTAAATAAATATTTATGTTTTGTATTGAAGAAAAAGATGTTCGAAAATCGGCAGAGGAAATGGATGAGCAGCGTCACAAGACGCTTGCTTACGAATATTTATGTCATCTTGAGGAAG
>JARPRH010000708.1:104913-114924 GCA_031763665.1 Calameuta haemorrhoidalis
TCGAAAATCGGCAGAGGAAATGGATGAGCAGCGTCACAAGACGCTTGCTTACGAATATTTATGTCATCTTGAGGAAGCCAAGAAGTATATAAAATGAATAACATGCAACATCAGTAAACTTTCCAGGATTGCTAAGTTTGTATGTTATAGGTGGCTAGAAGCATGTCTTATGGAGAAACTTCCTCCTACAACTGAACTGGAGGAGAACTTACGGAATGGAGTGTATTTAGCAAAGCTTGCCCATTTTATGACTCCTGAAGAGCTACCGTTGAATAAGATTTATGATAAAGACCAAAAACGATATGCTATTGCTGGCTTGCAGTTTCGCCACACTGATAACATTAACCATTTTTTAAGATGTTTAAAAACTATGCAGTTACCTCTTGTATGTATTATTATTTTCAAAAATGAATTTTTATTATCTATAGTATCTTCTCCTTGTAGACATTTCAGCCAGAGACGACAGATATTTATGACAAAAAGAATATGCCACGAGTAATATATTGTATTCATGCCCTGAGTACACATTTGTTTAAACTCGGAAGGGCTCCACAGATTCAAGATCTCTATGGCAAAGTCAATTTTACAGGTTTGTATCAACTGGATCAATATAATTATAAAAATGTGTTTCTTTTGTAAAATATGATATGACTATACATTCAATGATAACATTTTTGCAGACGAAGAAATTAATGCTGTTAGTAAAGAATTAAAAAAGTATGGTATAAAGATGCCAGCATTTCAAAAAATTGGTGGTCTTTTGACCAACAATATGGCAGGTGATACAGCAGCCTTGCATGCTGCAGTTATTGCCATTAACAAATCTATATCGGATATGGTAAATTATATTTTATCATCTTTTAATATATCATTATACTGTATAATCATTTTACAATAGAATATTATAATTCAAGGATCAGGAGGCGCTTTTGGGAACATTAAAGAATTCTGCAGCTCAAGTTAACGATGTTAATCCCAGCTATGTAATTGATTATTATCAAACGTTGTTAAATGCAAAGGATACTAAAATGCAAGGTGCACTCAATAGGGTGAGTCAAATATTTAAAATAATCAGAATCGTTTAATTTCAATATAAAAATGATATTCATTTTTACACAGTCACTGAACGACAGCTATGTACCAGATGCATATGATGAACTTTTGACACAAGCAGAAATTCAGGGCCACATAAATAACGTAAATGGTACTAGCTCAATATTTTATGACATAATTATATCTAAAAGAACAAATATAATCCATTATTTTTCTCACAGTTCAGCGGGCATGGGAGAACGTTATTAGATCTATTGAACTTGACTCTGAAAGCTTAATTAAGTCATTGAAAGTGTCCACACTAAAATTAAAGGTTTGTAAATAACACAAATAGTATAACGTACCAGTTTTTACATTGTCTAATATAAAATCATACGATATCCAGAACGTAAGGCAGGATAACGCAGAACTATATAAAGCGGAGCTCATGCAAATGGATAATCATTTTGACACGGACGACGAATCCACCACGAATAGTCAACATAGGAGAAACTTATTGCAAAAAGCGATTAATATTGCAAATGGCATTGCAGATATATCCAATAGACGTCTGTTTTATTCAATACATAATTTATAATATACAATTGAATAAACTTATACGTACTAATCATGTTGCAATGCAGGTCAAGAAGCAGTTCAGCTTGTTAATTTGAAATTGCAAGATGACAGCATACAAGAATTTCATAAAGCGTTGAAAAATCCAAATTTGGGCCTGGGTGATTATGTTGACGAATTTGCGATTCCACTGTATTTTGAGGAAATGAAAGTTGACCGCGCGGAATCTAAGGTATCAAAGCAAACAAGGAATATTAGTTATCACATGATACAGAATCTAATATTGCATTATCTTTCAATAGAACGACTTATCTTATAGCGACATAATAGTTAGCATACGGGTTTTATCTTCCATCGCAGCTATTAGCAAAACTGTGGACACTGGAAATCCCATTCTTGTTTATCAATCATTGATCAATCCTGAAGCTCATATCACGGTATCGATTTTGACATATAATCTGATCAATATTCATATTATAATATATATCATATACACCGTAACATTTCAGAATCTCGACGAGGAAAATAAAGTCAAATATTGCAGAGCTTTGGCAGCCTGTCGCCTCAAAAAACAAACCAATGCAGAAGAATGTCCCTTACTGACGTATATCGATATTCAGGAATGCATAGATCACATTAACCAGCAATGTCATAATGACGGCGAAAGTAGTGATCAAAGCATTTTCGTATATTCATTTGAAAAACCATTATACAGGATATTCTGTCTAAGAAGTCGAATAGTATTATTGCTTCTTCCGAATAATGAAGAAGCATGGGTGTCCCTTCCCTCGAGCGATGCCACAAAACCCTATTCGACTCGTTAAACGGAACACCCCGTATATTAAAATTTATTATCTATAATCTTTTGTATTCATAATTAATGTCGTATTAACTTTATTATAGCGATACAAGTGTTGCGGCAACTAAATCGTGCTGTAGTAGAAAACAATCAATTAGGTTTAGTAGAAGCGTTGAAGAACGTTTCCCTTAAATTGGAAAAGCCTACTACACCGGAAGATGCTTCCTTGTATTTGAAACTTTTTAAAAAGTGTCTTGCAGAGAATCATATTGATGGATCAGAGTTATGGTTGGAAGATGTTGAAAACGTAGCAAAAATAGTTATGAGAGAAGTCGAGGAAGTAGAAACAGGTGGGTAATTTCATGGTACATACGAAAACTATCATTTCTGTTGCTCTAATAATATTTATACAATTTGTGTAGCATCCTTTTTACTTAGTCAATTGAATTTGGCGATTAAAAAAAATGATGCATTATTTTCTGCCGATTGTCTTCGAGCATTGGGATATAAAATATCTAATGCACATAGAGGAAGTTGCATCGACGCTTTGATGAAATTACAACGTCGTAAGGTAATGCACTTCTTTTTTTTTTTTTATAATAAAACAGCAGTTACAGTATTGGATATTTCTAAAATTGTTTAAATATAAAATTTCAGAATACAGATCATCAGTGTCCATACTTTCGCTACGTGACTTCTGGCGGTAACGAATCATTTATTGACTTAGAAAAACTTAACTATACTTGGGATCATCCGAAGAAACTTGCAGAATCCTATTTCATAAGCAAAGAAGATATTGAAGTATGCGGGAATCTTTAGTCTAATTGAAAATATCCGTTCTGTCATTAAATACTTGTAATCGTTTTTGTAGAATGTGATAAAACGTATAACTGCGGAGGAAGTTAAAGCAAGTTCTCAAAAAATTGATGAAAGAAAAATCATTAAGTTGCAAGCTTTAGTTCGAGGATACTTGCTGCGTAAAAAGATTTCTGATAAATTTTCGTACTATCATGAGAATATTGACAAAATTATACAAATCCAAGCATGGTGGAGAGGCAGAGTTCAATGTAATCACTATAAAAAGTTTCTGGATGAACACAGAAAGCAAAACGAACGATTTAATAAAAATTATGGAGCTATTAGGACGCAATACGAAGATATTCTTGATCGTTATAAAGGACAAGTATGTGTATGAAACACAAAATATTATCTTTACACAATTTTTATATAACGTATAAATGATTTAGGAAAAGAAAATTATTAAGATACAAGCACTATGGCGTGGACGTGCAGCCAGAAGACGTTTCCATTCGCTCTTACGGTTAGAAAAACCACCTTTTCCTGTGATTAAACATTTTTCAGCCATTCTAAGTCTCAATGCCGATGACTATGATAAGGATTTACAGTTACAGGTATTTTAAAAATATTTGAATTTGCTATAGTTTGATAGTATTATGCCTCTTTCAATTTTGACTTTTTTTCTATCATTTCATAGCATCTCAGAAGCGAAGTGGTCCAGACCATAAGACATAATACGAATCTATCTCAGCTCTTAGACAGTATGGATATCAAGATTGGTCTTCTTATACAAAATAGAATAACTTTGCAGGTAGAGTATCTTTTAGGATGTTTCTTAAGATATTCTATATTTGGAATGTACATTTGGACTTCATAATATTTTGGCCGTAGGACATAGTAGCGCATGGTAGAAACTTAGAGTCTTTAGCTGAAGACAAGAGTGCTAAAGGTTTGAAATCATTAACTAAGGAAGGACATAAAATGTTGCAAGGTTATCAGCATCTATTCTATGCACTACAAACTAATCCAGCATATTTATCAAAGCTCTTGTTTCTTCTGCCCGAAAGTAAGACGAATAAGTTTCTTCAAAATGTGATCCTAACTTTATTCAATTTTGGATCAAATATAAGGGAAGAATATCTGTTGCTAAAACTCTTCAGAAGTGCGCTTCAAGAAGAGATTAGGTACACGTTTAAAATTCTTCCTAGAAATATAATGAAATGACACAAGTGCCTAAATGACTATTTCGTAGATGCAAGTTTCAAAAACCATCAGAAGTCGTAACAGGAAATCCTGTTGTTTTAAAAATGGTAGTGAATTACGCAAGACAAGTCAATGGACAAAGAGCACTGCGACAGATAGTTGGACCAATAATAGAAAAGATACTCGCAGATAAAACTATCAACATAGAAACTGATCCGGTCAACATTTATAAATGCTGGAGAAACCAATTAGAAATGGAGACTGGAGAAATCCTGTAAGTTATATTATCATACAAAATAATTTTTCGACTAAATTTATTCATAGTGTAACTAACGTTTATTTCATTCTAAAAAATAGCGATCTTCCATATTCAGTAAATCCACAGCAAGCACTGAACTACGAACAAGTACGTAAAAGACTAAACAATGGTATACAATTACTTAAAACAACGGTTGTCGAATTCTTATCAAGAATAACTGAATCAAGAGACTTAATACCATACGGCATGTTATACATGGCTAAAGTATTGAATTGTACATTGGCGGAAAAGTTTCCAAACGCGCCAGAAAAGGATATATTGAAAGTCGTTGGAGATCAAATTTACTATCATTTTATTAATCCAGCCATTGTGGCGCCAGACGCTTTTGATATAATCAAATTACCAATTGACCGATCGTTGTCTAATGACCAAAGACGAAATTTAGCTAGCATCGCCAAAATATTACAATTCGCAACATCCAAAAAAGGAGTACGTACAATATCATATACCATGATTATTATGAAAGATGAGATTGCATAATCTCTAAAATTATATTTCTAGTTCGGTGAAGAAGCTATGCATCTCGTTTGCTTGAATCCATTCATAATCGAGTGTCATGAAAAGTTTAAAAAGTTCTTCCGTTACTGTTGCCAAGTCGAAGAACTCGATGATCATTTCCGCATACACGAATACACAGAAGCTACGTTAATTCATAAGCCAGAGATATACATCTCATTGCAGGTAAATAGTTATCAGTTTTTAACTTTCTTTTCAACATTTTAATTCACTATAATTACAGTTAATCTCTATTGCAGGAAATCTGTGACACGCATAGTCTTGTACTCGAGTATCAATATCAAATAGCGCCCGATCCTTTGGATACTTTGCATGAACTGTTAGATGATTTGGGAACAACACCGAGTGTTGCTTCTTTATTGGGCATCAGTAAGTACCAATATTCTTATAAATCATTGTTCACGTATCTCATACTTTAAGAATAATATCTAATTTTATGATGTCATTAAAAAACAGTCACAATATTTAATTGAATTTTAGCGGATCCAATATGCGAATCGAATAAGGCTCGAATGGGAAAAACTGAAGTTTGCCTTGTGCTGATGAATAAATTCGAAGTGCCTGAGAACGATGACACAAATTTGAAAAAACTTTTTATAAAAACAAAAGAGTTGTTAGTCTCGATATTACAACTGCTCAAAGGGGAGACATTGGTTGATGCTTTAGAATCATCTTGTTCACCGATCCAAGAAAGACTTTATAGTAACAAATATTCATCGGAAACAGGAAATTTCAATATAATACAAAAAAGGTAATTTTTAAAATTATATTGTTCTGATGATTATAATTTAATTGTATGTTCCCTTATATTAGTCCATCATTTAATGACTGCAAGCTCCAGCTTCGAGCTTATCTGAATAAGCTTGAACTCGGTGGATTAGTTACACAAGCAGACGGGTATCAAAGTATAGTAACTGCAATAGCACGAGATCTTTGTAACAAAGGAAAATATCGATTGTTCCGCACAAAGGAACTTCAAACACTAAGTGCCATGAAACAAATGCTCGAAGAAAAGTCCAAGTACTACCAGGAGCAAGTTCAGTATTACAGTGAATACATACAACGATGCCTTGAAAATCTGCACACAGGAAAGGGGTAAGAAAAGTGTAACGGTAAATTTATGGAAATCTTTCTTTTATGGAAACAGGAAATATAAATATATTTGTTACAGATCCCTTCATGCTGTGAAGACGATGCAAAAGAATCATCATGGAAAGTTGAAATCCAAAATGACTTTAAAATATTCTGCGGCAAAATTACAAGAGAAGGGTGTGCTGCTAGAAATTGATGGACTTCCACATGCTCAATTTAAAAATGTCATTTTCGAAATAAGTCCCACGGAACACAGTGGTATATTCACTGTACGTGGAAAGTTCATGGGCGTAGAAATGGAAAAGCTGGATGTGGACATTCAAAGATTGCTAGAGCTGCAATTCGAAGGTGCACCGATAATGGATATGTTTGGGAAAGCAAAGATCAACGTCAATTTATTATTATACTTGTTGAATCGAAAGTTTTATGGTAAAACGTGAGACTGTGAATTTTAAAATTTGGACATTTCAAAAGATCGTTAGAGTGATTTATAACGAGAGAGACTTAAGGGTAATTTAATTCTGTAAATATCTATATTTACAAGAATTATAACATATAGAAATACAATAGTTCTTAATGGGTACATCCATATTTCAAGTCATCAGTATGTTTACTTGAGCGACAGTGCAACGTAGAACACTATTAAATAAAATGTACATGACTTCGTTTCACAATAAAAATTGAAAAAATTTATAAAATCATATTTTAATAATGATTTGGCCAATAATAACATTGCATTAGAGATAAAAGGACAGTTCATTGTATCATAGGATTTGTGTGCTCGTTAATTATGTTAGAAAACGGTGGTAGAGTTTACCCTAATAGAAATTTCATTATGAAAATCGAGGGCTCCCCGAGATCTTAGATGATAGACTTGGGTTGACTCGGTGGGAACCCAAACAGGCCCTGGATTTACCAAAGAAAATTTCTACTAGGGAACGATCATGCTTGTACTTGCATAAACATTTATAAAGTATTTTTAATTCTCTTTTATGTCGATATCACTATTGCTGTACAATTTCACAAGTTTACATTGCATGCCACACAAAATTCTTATCAAAATTGTATATCGTTAATTGTCGTAAAGTGTTATGAAAGTTTTGTCATACTTTTATTATGAAATTCAGTAACACTTCGGCACTTTGCACAATTTTCAAGTAAAGCATTTACATTAGGGTTGGCATTGCAAAATAACATTATTTTATAAGCAATAGCAATATCAGCATATCCCTTTACTTTGATTTACTTACTTTCATGTTGCACCATCAAAGTAAGATAAGGCATGTTCTCATAGCTTTTTGAACTATAATGGCAGCGCTACACTGCCTGATCGCTTATTTGCTATAATAGTTATAATGTATATCATTCTTGTTGTCATTTAAATGCCGCACAGCTTAATATTTTTGTAATATTTATAAAATCTAACAATAAATTCGCCCAAACAAAAACCTGAATTCTTTTTCGGTCGTGCAGTTTATGTATCTAAGAACTTATTCTACGTGCTTCTCGAGGCCTGCTTTGTGGACGGTAATTAACTTGCACAACAGTTAGATAATTTATTTTTCGTGAACTGTTGTAAAGTCATTAATGAATTTAATATGACTCACATAGTCCCTAGAAAAAAGTCAATATTATAAAACTTGGAAATAAATAGCAATAATTAGACAAAAGTCCTAAATGAATTCACAGAATAATATTACTCTATGAATGTATAATTATGAAACTTGTCATTTATATTAAAAACAGAGTGTGTGTTCAATTAAACATTGTAAAGACGCAATATGATATTGTGTGCAAGTTGTATTACGTAAATCGGAACCGCCACGAATCAGGCTAGAAAATCTATGACATTATTGTAATAACTAGATGATATACATAATCATTACAATGGAATTTATAATAAATAGCACAATAATATTAATTTCTTTTATTAATTGTTGGTTCTTCGCTAAGTATGTGCACACTGGGGGACATAACGACGATTGGTTGAAGTTTAGTAAGCGTTATCGTTTGTTAAGTATATTGGAAAAGCATCTAATCGCTGATCGTAGGTCTGAAATCTGAGGCAATATCTCTTCCAGCACATTGCGCAATTTAGCTAAATCAGGCATTTTGTCGCACGACTCGATGTTCAATAGTTCAGTAAAGTATTTTTCCCAGGTAGCTTTCTTCATGTATCTGTAATGAAAAAAAATAGACACTGAGTTACTGATTGGGATCGCAAGGACAGAAATCACTAAATAAAAATTTAGAGAGCACCAACGTGTAATCGGTTTGGTGAGCTGTCGATGGGAAAATATTTTCTTTTTCTTAATTTCAAATAACTTACCTGGGCAGTTTTGTGTTGATAAACCAGCGACCACCAGTGTTCGATACTCGCATGTAATTACCAAAGAGAAGGCAATGGCTTGACGCAGCAAGACAATATAAGTCTGTTTGATAAGTCCAAGGCCTTCCGGTTTGCATTTCTATGCAAGTGAAGTCCTCAGTTTTAATGACTTGAGTAAATTTGGTATCCTCAGGTAATAGACCCATATCTATACTGCATCCGAAGTCTATCAGTTGTATCGTTGGTCTGACATCCTCTGTTGGTCTGTTATTATTGTACAATTATATAACGTTCATATTAATTCTTTTAAACCCGTCAAAAACGGCTAAGCAAAAGTTAATGATACTTACAAATGCATCAATAGAAAATTATCAGGTTTAATATCACCGTGTATAATTTGGCATTTATGTAGATACTCTACTATCTGTAGCATTTCAATGATGAAAAATATAGCAAGAGCTTCGCACAAAGCTCTACCCGTAACAATTTTAACTTGATTCGTTACAGCTAGAAGCGTTCCGTATTTTGAGAATTCAGAAACCAAAACGCTTGTATTGTTCGCTACATATGCCTGCGTTATGTCCATGAAGCCACGTAGCTGTGAATAAAATATTTTTATCAATGATCGAGCAATACAGGACGTCACTGAATATGTAATAATGGAAAAATTATATTTTACCATATGGGGATTGGTAAGTCGACTCTTTACTTCTTTTGCTATGTAATATTCCCAAACCCAAGCTGGTTTCTGAGTCTTTAATGCAACCGTTTGACCGGTTTTCAAACTCACTGCTTTAAATACAGTTCCATATGTTCCTTTCCCAAGGCACTTTTCTATCTCATATGCTTCCGTACCTGAAGGATGGCGAATATTAAAAATCTACCATATACAGGGATAAATGATGAAACTCACCAAGCGTAACGGTAGTAGAAGGCACAAATTTCATCAGATTGGTATCTAATCTCACGTATCCTTCTGCATGATACGGCTGTGGAAATTTGATCTTCTTTAAAAGTCCAGCGATCAAGCTTTTATCAAATGGATTAATATCGCCACTTGGTAATTCGAAATTTTCGTCTTCCACTTCTTCCATTGGTTCATGCTCTTCGCAATCCATTGAGAAATCTTTGGTTTCGGGCAATTTCTCATTGCTTATTTTAAAGCTAATGGATTTCCTAAGATCACAATTATTCTTTATTTCTGATGTTATCTGATCGACGTTTCGCTGGACCGTACGTGGACTCTGGGCATGAACAGCTTGAATTTGAGCTCGCATTTTTTGTTCGTACGACTGATTCGCTGCCAGCAGAGATTCAGTTGACTCCATCCCTAAATCATAGTAATGC
>JARPRH010000708.1:190934-202230 GCA_031763665.1 Calameuta haemorrhoidalis
TTGTGTAAAAACTCACCGAGCGAAATATACGTCGCGACGCCCATCTCACGTCTCAATGTAGCACCCACGTCACTGTACACTCACGAGAGAGTCTTTTATTCTTTTTTCTCCCGCACGCCATCTCACGCACTGTTCTTCGTATCGAAATCGAGAACGATTACGTGTCGGAGCGACTCACGGAGCATTAAGATTTCACAAGCGACATAAAATAGCAATAAGTCCTACCTAAATGGATTGATAAGTCCGTCCATTTGTGAGACGGATAATAACGGTCTAAAACGAAGTCAAAAGTGCTTTGTAGTTATTAGCGTGGCAGCACCGTCGCGCGCTAGCCGTCCGCAACGTCCTCTGTACGCGTCAGTATAAACTATGCCAGCCATACTGTCTCCGCGCTCCCACTCGAAGTGGCGTCTCGATGATAAATTGTTGAAAACTAGTCGCTCGTAAACCTTTTAAGAGGCTCGCGTTAAAATCCTCCACGGTGTTGGGACTTTTGTACGTGAGTGCTACGACGACGATGGGTGCTCACTTACCTGATACTGTGTACACACCAAACCTAACCTATCCTCTTTACCTGCACTCTCAGTTACTACAATCCAATAACCGTTGCTGCTAAGGACTCTCACTCGGCGTAAGAGCTAATTTTGACTTTCCTGTCCAACATCTCTATCTCTCTCTCTCTCTCTCTCTTGTGCACTTTGATACTCGGCGAAGCTGGATTAAAAATGGAAAAAGCGCGTATTCGAAACTACTCGAGCTATTATTTCTCTTGTTGGGAGCAGATGTTCGCGTTTGTGATGGATTCATCAGGCACGGCATGTTGCGAGGTAAGCGAGTGCTTTGTGATTCCCTTTACTTTAACGCGAAACAAATCGAACTCTGTTAAACTTATATTAAAAGGTAATCAAGCGATCGACCTAAGGAGATCGTGGGATCCGTGGATTGCGTCAGATTACGCAAATATTACCCTAATTAGCATAATTACGAATTCATATCGAAAAGCCATCCCCGACCCATGTAAAAGAATTCCCATAAGCTCTGCTCAACGCTGATGCTAATTACAATCTTGCGATTACAGAATTATTAGATGTACGTGAATATACGTATATATACCGGTATCGTTGTATTAAAATGTACACACTAGGACGGCTTTACTTCAATACACACTTCATACACACTTCAAGAATCGGCACAGATTCTGCTCTGTCGAGATAAATTCATCAGTATCCATCAAAGCATTCCCAGTACACTTTTAACGATAATTTATTCGGCTGTATACCCTACAACGCTATTTGCCCGGGTATCCACCAAAAACCGAGTGGACCGGCTTCCCTGTAAATAATCAAAATACAGACTTGCTCTGCCACGTACTGTACTATTCTGTATGTGCGTGTACAATCGCGACCACGATAGTAAACCAGCCATCGATTACCCATTCGATTGACAGGGTAATCGTTAGCCGACGACTGGTAGCTACCAGGCAGGAAGTTGGCTGAAGCGACGATTTAACGAATTACTTGGTTAAATTTTCTCTCTCACTTTTTTTTTGTTCACCCTATTTATATATGACGCTATGGAGGGTTTAACGTACACCCACTTTCTTCTGGCAGTGACTTTACTTAACCCCAGCTGTACCAGCCAACTGGTTCTACGTTGTTTGTCCGATGATTCAGTACTCCGGCAGTCTACTTACTTTACCACCCCCGTTAGTTATTACTGTACCGTACTGTACCTCTGGTAGTTGTGCTTGGGGATGCCGAGAAAAAAGGTGGCAAACTTGCGCGCCGAGTAAGTATTCGAAACTTGGACAAAGTGCCGCGTGGAACCAGCGGCCCCACCCTCAAGCTCACAATACCCCGACGGCCTACTGGCTAAGTTCACGGCGGTCACTGCTTCAACGGACTGAATTAACATTCCGCGCAGAGAGGGCGGAAAATTATTTCCGCCCTCGGAATATTTGACGCGGTCCATTATTTTATAGGGTGGCAAAATTCTCACCGTACGGCGGGTTGACGATCGGTATGTTGTTTATTTTTTTTTCAATTTTTTTTTAATGCTCGGGCTTTTTTTTTCCTGTAAATAAGCGATGGCTCAGCACGATTATTTTGTGGTACATCGATATATTGGTAACCTATTTTTTTAATAGCTTCTCATTCATTTCATAAATGGACCAATCTTCAATTACAATCTTCAGCGGATCCTGGTCCAGGACTCCTACCTACCAGGACCCATATCTACCGCCCTTGCTGCTATTATCGTCCGGGGGTCGATATCCTCCATTGCCAACGGCACGTACGTCCCCCTACAAGAAACTTTCCCTTCCATCAAGCCGTAAATTCCTTATACGACTGTATCCTTTACCGAAGTTTAATCGTCCTGAGTACCTTGGTGTAACTGCGGCTGCCACGGAGAAACGTCCAGCATCTTGTTGGTTGGCGAGGATGGCGTGGGAGGAAAAAAAGGATCGTTTAACGAGTACACGAGGACCCCATTAAGATATCACTCTAAGGTTACATGCTTTCTGGATAAAACACTCCAATTTGAAGTCTTATCACGGGTTGACTTGAATCTTCTTGTACTCTACGGATGCTGTCCCCCGCATCCCTCGTGGACCATCAGGGATAATTTTTTTTGGGTAATCTACTCCTACATAATAGTTCCTGCGACCTTTGTCCTTTTTCATATTGAAACGTTACTCGCTTTTCAATAATCTCTCGAAAGTTTTTCGTGGGACGTCTCATCTCGCGGTTATCCTCCATCCCTCTTCACTGACGTTCTCGTGGAGATGACAGAATCGGAAAGCGGCAGTGATGACGCGTCCGGAGAAAATGGCGAAGTTCGATAAGGTGCCGTATAATGAGAAAATGGAAAAGTTTAATTTCAAAATGAAAAGTTGAATCCGACTGTCGGGATGTAGAATGTTTCTATACCGGGACCGGTTGTTTATCTGGTTTTAGTTTTTTGGTACATACATACTTTTGGAAAGCTGCGGATGAATTTTGATGATTTTTTATTTGTTTTTATTTTGGAAACAAACAATTTTTTTCAACACTTTTAACGTATCACCTTATTGCGGAACTGGTTGTTCATATCTGAATTTATCTTTTGTTCATATTTCTCCATGCTGGACCAATTCTGGATACGCTCGTAATGCTTATCGGATTAATTGCCGTTGTAACGGTGGCGAATCACAAATTATGCTGTTCGAATTGAGGCCGCCCTCGTTACTCTGCTCCTAGAGGTCGATCGGCAATCGCCCGTAACTTCGTTTCCTTGAGAAATTAACTTAGAACGACGGGGACGCGTAATCGCCTGCGAAACAGGCGGTAGACGTAGACGTTAAGGGAACGAAGTGCATCGGAGGGGGAAGATGTCGTTGAGGTACTATGAAGTTTTTGTTGCAATTTTTTTTAAGGTTTTTTTTTGGGCGCTATTTCTTTTTTTTTTCTTTTCGTTATTTCATCACGTAAATCCCACAAGACAAAGGGCGAGCGTCCTATTTCCGCGATTCTTGGGATGGTAAGAAATAAACAGTAGTTTTGAAATATTGGACGCTGGGCGTCGTGACGCTACAGATATACGGCCATCTCTATCCCGTACGTGGTAAACGGTTCAATCCTCCTAACTGCTCCTTTCTTAACCCAAAAGGGACGACTTTCATACAGTCGCAAAAGGTCTGCCCCGGGAAGTCAGATAAAATTTATACAGAGATTAATATACCGGGTGTCACCTTTTTTTTCATTCATATCCACCGACCTCATACAAGTCAGTGAAGACGGCATTCGTTTGAAAAATTTCATCTGATATTCTCTAATTTTATAATAATTTCACCCTACGGCGTACCAACCTCAAGATCGATGGACGCGCTTTCGCAATCCCTTGATAAATGTAACATAAAATTCCAAACGGCCACTGTGAAATTTTATTCCTCCTCCTGGACCGCCCCGTGTCTCATCAGGTATTTAGTTAATTTTCTACGAGCAATTAGTCCAGCATACGAGCTTGGATTTTTTTTTTGAAAATAAATTGCACTCTACAGACACGGTAGATGCATCTGGATACATAGGAGGATGCTCGGACCCTCCCACCCCTGCTCCTCCTGCCATCCCAGGACGCTCCTGTGCTTCTCCCATCAAAAAGGAAGTATACGTTTTCTATGAGAAGGCGCCACGTGAAACGCACCCCTGCACTCATTTCGTTTCATTGCTCCACTCGTCGAGGGGGTCGCTCGAGGGTTCGAAAGACGAACAGTGTCTTTCGACTATACTATAGCCAGTAGGTATACTCTGCGCATCAGTGCACCCTTCTCCGTATCTGGGATCTCCCTTCGGCAAGGCCTGGCCCATCAGCTCCGATCCCAGTACAGTCGTTCCCGGGGTAGGTCCACGAGGATCAAGCAGGCTGGATAGAGAGCGCGTACGACGCTTTGAGTGAGGGGGGGGGGGGGCGAGTGGGGGGGGGAGCAGGAGGCGCGGAGAAAAGGATGAGGTCGTAGGACGGCGAAGGACGTCGGAGGAGCGAGAGTCGAGCATCGAGCAAGCTCAGGGTGGAGCAGGACGAGAGGCTGAGGCCGAGGGCGAGTGAGTGGGTCGTGGCGGTGACGTCACGGCGCGGGAGATCGATCCGGGAACCGCGGTCTGGAGGCTGCACTTCCTATAGAGGCATTTCTCCTCCCTGCCCAATGACTCCTACGCTATCAGGTGTACCCTAACCTCAAAGCGAAAAAGCTTCACCCGATTTTCCGGGCCTGCTAATTTATGCCCGAGCGTGTCTCCGCAGGACTTTCCACGTTTTGGCCTTGCTGCTCTGATCTGAAGGGCGGAGACGCCCGACTGATTCCCTCTTGACCTTCTTTACCCAACTGACATCGAGTCGCGGCTCTGGATCTCTGTCGGCCTTGCACCGAAGTAAACTCTGTTGGAGGATGCTGATCTCGATAAAAAATTGCCACTTGATGATCCCGAGGTACCCCGGGGTGAACCTCAATATAGACTGACTGGGTAGGACCCGGGGTCTGGCAGATTGAAAAAGGAAATTTAATGTAAAGATATCGAATTGAAGTAATTGTATATACCTTTAATGCCTGGGAGAGGAAGAGGGGGAGGGGGGGGGGGTCTGCCGTGAGAAATACGAAGCTTCCGAATACCTTAGACACGGTATTTATGTAGAGCGGGATCCGCTGATGATGTCAACGTCAGGAATATCGAGCAGACAAGGGTGGATTTGTTATGGGTCGAGATAACAAGCATCAATCCGATTCCCCAGAGTGACTCTGCTTACGAGCGCTAAAAATGAGATTGCGACCAGTCGTGATCTCATTCACGACAATGGCGTCGTGTCGATCCGCTGAACGACTCGGCGAAGATCGACGTCGTGGGATTGAATGTATCCAGCATCACATTGAGAGAGAGAGAGAGAGAGACGGTACCTCATCATTTTCATCCGATGGACCCACTTCGCTTCGACGGAGCATCGTGATATTCTGGTGAAGAAAAAAAAAATTATTCATCGCTATCGTAACAACAAGCCTTTAGGAAAGTTTGATCAGGCACGACTATAGTCCTGTCTCTTAGGAGTTGCGTCCACGAGGCTGGGCGGAGTGGGTGAGACAGTAAAGAGAGCGCATTTCTTAACCAGGACCGAGCGGTCAGGATGATAAACTATACCGTGGCTCAAGTACGTGTCAATGCTGAAAGCATGCAGCCACAGGGTGAAAGGTTGAATTTAATTCACGTAAACTTGTCAATTTTTGCATCCAATTTAAAGCGGTCCGGGCGGTAGAGACGCGTCCAATTAGAGACGCGGCAAGTGGAAACTGGTGTCGTCAAGGTTGCCCATCCCGTTGACAGAGACGTTTTTAATTAAGAGAGTGAAAATTTAACGTCGGGATGCGCCGAGAAAAACTGTCTATTCTTTCTTTATCTTTCTCTCACTCTCTCGCGCGCTCTACCCTTTCTCGTTAACACCTTCGGAAACCTTTTTACTTCTCTTTAGCCCCTGGCCTCGTACTCACGCGTCGAACTGGGTCAAAGATGGCATGACCGAAGCGTCATTCCGGAAGCGAGAGGACTGGGCTGGTGACACGTGCGTGGAAAAGGGCGGCCATTAATGCCCGCAGAATCCAGAGGAGTACGTGTATACATACATATATGTATACGTGTAGGTACATGGGGAACAGAAGGGATGTGAATGCGCACTAGGCTGGTAATAAAGGTGAAATCGTACGAACCCTTTTCACCCCCCATGGAGAAAGTCATGACGTGCACCATACCGTGTCACGGTGTATATACATATATACCAGGCAAAGCTAATGTAATGTCAATAAGAAAGTTGGACCACTAAAAGCCATGACGGACTCATAAAAGAGGGTTAGATTGTATAAATTACACGACGGTGGACACCGAAGGGATGACTGGGTTACGTGTTTGAGATGCGGTCGGCGTAGCAAGGACCAAGGGATGCTCATCTGATTTGGCAAGCCCGAGACTAATAACAGTAATGGCGCGTTCACAATACCGGTTAGTAGGAAGTTTATCGAACAAGGGCTTAATCTGTTTATAGGTATACGTTATGGCGAACTATGGGAATAACAGAGAAGACGCAAATGGATGTCGTGGCTGCGGCATCTACCCGGGGCGTATGGTGATGGCGATGGTACTCCTGGTGATCCCGTAGGATCTCGAAGACGATTAGTATGCGGAGCAAGTTCATTATTGAGACACTAATATCCAGGAGGCTCTGAGCTCAGTCCTGGCTGACCGCACCCGTCTAAGTTTCTGGACTCCAGTTTCACTAAACTCCTGGTCTAGGTGGGTCAAACGTGAAGACCACCGCCGTACCAGTGTCTGTCACGCTGAACTAGCCCTGGTGCTTGTGGCGTCGCGACGTCTTTCAGCCAGGGCCAGAGAGCCACGTGGTGGACTACAAGAGGGGTTGCTGTGGTTTGGTTTCAAATTAACATGGGTTCGGGGCGTTGAATTTCTCTAAAGATATTTGACGTCCCATCCACGTCTGACACCTCCTCCCCTCTTTGTATATATCATCCCTTATCACAGGCTTTAATCGACAAGGCTTGTTTAAGGAGGGCGTCGAGACACGACCTAATCAGCTATCTCAGAAGTCCACGTTCTTCTTCTTCGTCCCTTTTTGGTACTGAACTTTGGGTTTCATTGAAAATTTATCAGTTCTTCAGTTTCGGATCTATTTGATACTGTATAGAATCAGCCTTTGATTAGCGGTAAGGATCTGTTTTTACTTAGTTGAACTTTTTTTTTCTAGGTACACACCAAGTACCGAAAGTTCCTTTCAGGGTCCGTCCCTTTCGAATTGCTTGTAATTGCACGTGGACGAAGGAACTTTAATTTCTTTTACCGTTCAGCCTCGGTCCTACCTTTACCCAATCTATACGGTGTCTTCGTATCGAGTATTCGGGCCTATCGGGCACTTGGTCCAGCGGCTCTTGTGGGCTGTAATATCATCCCGCGGAAACAGCCTGTACGATCGCCAATTTAGATATCGCTTTGAATGTTTCCTGCCAATTTCGAATTCCCAATTAAGCTGCTTCCCCATCATGCCCCGCGAGCATGGGATATACATTGTTATTCGGCTTTGCAACCGGAGAGGGCGAAACGCCCTGGCTGAACCTCTGAATGCCCAGGGTATAGGTCACTGGGATATTCTCGGAAACTCCCTCGGAAGCGCATTGTCCACATTCCCTGAATATGATGATATTTTCATCAGCGACAAAATTCCAGGGAACGAGGGCACGCAAGATAAATATTTACTTAATACGTAATTTGACTAAGCTTTATTAAAAACAAATATTTCATTTACACGTTAACTCCTGTAACTGTTTTAACTGCGAGTGAAGTTGTCCTTTTATGAAGAATTTTTTTTTTAGGTTAAATACAGTCCACGTACTGCACACCGACGGTGTACTGCAGTAGGCGAATATTTAAAGCTCTTGAAAGCTTCTTCGGTATGCTTGATAAGTAAAGCCTAGGTGTCGGACTGTCTCGCGCGACGGCAATTACTCAAGCAATAATTTAAGTCAAATTAACCAAGGAGCTGCACCACGTTTCTAGAGGCTCCGGCAATTTGTTAAGATCCCTCCAAGAGACCCGCTAAGCTCGGCAGCGTTATTTGGGCTACCTTGAAGCACTAACTTTAATATGCGTACCTTAGAAATGCTTCGAGACCTTAGATAAAGCCAAAATGGCGTTATCAAGTTATTTGCGAATCCTCTTCCTGGACTCTAACCACTCCTTGGACCAGGCTTATGGAAACAAGAAGAACAGGAATAAAATTAAGAGACTCCGAAAGATCCTCGTTATAGATAACATTCTTCGAGGCCATTCAGATAACTCCAAATCGTTCTGTCGATACTTGCGGGATTACGATAAGTTCATACAATTTACTAATTCAACCTTCGCCATGGATCCGGATGATCCGTTCGATCTTGAGAGATCAAATTTTTTAAATTATGTATACAACGTTTTGTCTACCTACATACCTACGTTATATTCACAGCAGTATTTGCTCCAGAACTAAGCTTTACTCAGGTATCCCTGAACATACGAGGGTTCTTATATTCCAGCACGTATGTCCGTCTCTATACACATATGAAAACCTATTCCTTCAATCTTTGACACACACACAATTCTAAACCTGATTCTAAGCAGACGCGTGTAGCTCGACCCCCGCACAAAGGATTCCCAGGCACAAATGTCAACTCCATTTACCAGGCCAATACGACAAATATTTCTCATATCGTATCGCGCGTTACGCGATCCTCTATTCAATCCTATTTCTATACACAGAATTATTCACGGACAAACGCATCACATGAAATTAGTCTGTCCATTTGATTTCTATGGGTTAGAACCATCTTCGGGCGATATCCGTATATATGGATATACGGGACATACAAATACGTGCAAATAGATATTCCCTCTGGCGACTGTGCAGAATCTCACTTGACGCTTTTATTCAATATTCCAATATGCTACATTGACGATTGACCTATTGGATTTGTCTGTTTCAGGTAAGGGAGAACTTTCGCCTTGTAATTACAAATCGTACAAGATTTCATTATACGAGGTCTACACACGTATAAGGGATGCTGAGGGTATGAATAACTTGATTACCTATAAAAGAGAGAGAGAAAGAAAGTAACAGGAAGTATACAAAGGATAGGATATGGGAAATTAGAGACGACACATGGTGTGTATGTGTATATAAATATATATATTATACGGTAAGTATTAACGAGGTTGGTCATCATCAATCGCTCGTTTTGAATTTGTATTAACGTCCGTTTTGATTGACCACCGTCCTATCAACCCTGACCTTCCCCCTTTCCCCATCAGCCTTACCCCATATACAGTACAGGCATAAAAGGGTTAATCGAGGTGCAACCTACAGATCTGTCCTTTTCTGCGGGCTTTGACGAGACGTACGTGTTGGATACGTCATCAGATAACCTCGGACGGGCTCAGGCGCATTTAGACTGAACGATTGAAATATGGACACAGAAGGGCGCGGCAGTCGCGAACAGTATAAATCACAGCCATCCCCGGGATTAAAATATCCGGGGAGTCGCATTTATTCGCGGGGCCAAACGCCCGCGAGACAAAGTGCTGTGTTTAAGCAAGGGATTCTCTCTGCTGTGAAATTCTTCTCTGCCTTTGGCCTCTCTGTCTCTCTCTCTCTCTCTCGTTTAGATAAAAAAAAAAGGGACGCGGAGCGTCGACGTCCTACGTCTCTCTGTCATTTTCGCTTCTCACCAATCTTCTGGGAAATACGTGGGAACTCTTTATACTTGTACTGTATAATATATACATATATTGCTACACGCTTTATACCTTATACAGTGTGTTGTACCTGTGCGTATGGGGTTGTGTCGTAACGTCTGGAATACCATTTTATTTTCTTCCCCGGTACGTCGTAGCTTCACGTACACGCACATGGGGATACGAGCTTCCGCGGGACCGACTTGATAATTAAGCAAGTATCGCGGACTCGGGGCGTCGTTGCACGTCGTAATTGCGGAATTGCATCGTGAGAAGGGGACGTGGTAGGAAAGTCGGCGCTAGGGTACCGGAAACATCGCGGGAGAAATAGCTTATTCTATAAGTTTGAATATATTTTCTTGCTTTTACCACGATTCTCAACATTTCTTTTTTACCTGACTTCTAATTCATTAAGGAACTTTTGAGTCCCCCGTCTCCGTCTCCCCTGTGTTCTTCTACGGTGCCTTCTATCTCACTGGTTTGCCCGTCTCCTTCCACGTCACCGTGCACTATCCTCATATCCCATGATGCATCAGTCCGCCATTTGCATATCTTCTACGTGCAATCGTAGTTAATGGCTATAACCGCATGGCGCCACTGGTATTAACGTCAGCGCCGAGTAACGAAGTTCCTTCGACAAACAAGAGCATCGACGCTTTTACCCACTTTCGATACTGTTTTACCGAGACGGCGCGCGATGCATTCTGGGACGCCCGGTGGCTGCTAAGGCCGAATGCACTTTTGGCATCGTTCCTGCAACGTGCTCGTGTATATACGTATCTATGGATCTTCTTTTTTTTTCTTCCTTAACACGTATCCTTGGGTCTTTCTCGGATGCATTTTCTTTGCGGGCGTTAGAGCCACGCCGCTACGTTAAACGAACGGGAATTGGATGTTAGTGAAATTAAAAAAGTTTACTAATTGCCGTTTATTAAAATTCCCATTAACGGGACGCTTCTCCTGCTGATACTCGGCGGTTCTTACGCTCGCCGAACTCCTATGCGCATCTGCTTGCCCGGGGGGACCCCCCTCCCCCTTTCTCGTTAATCATCCTAATACGGGACCCGGCCGTTCTCGTAATACTTAAATTTCTTGTTTACATCGGCTCATGATATTTATGCGTTTTCTTTTCTTCCTTTTGTTTTCAATTGTTGGAGGAAATACTTCTTTTTTTAACGCTATTTCAATGAAATGTATACCGGGTGCATTGCGCGTTCGGAGCTTTTCACTGTTTCCAAGTAGAATGAAGCTGGTCATGTTTATTCAATGAAAATTAAAAGAAGGGATTCGCGATGCTCGCGAACCCAATGGTCCAGGATACAGAGGAGAGCGTCTGGAAGCGTCGGTGGCGTCTATTTCGTAAAGGCGTGAATATTGATGGGAGCCACGTGGTAGATCTACAATACACACATATATATATATATCGAGTTTTCGAGACGTGCAGGTGATTGCCTCTGTCCGAGCCGATAAACGGAATTGTGAGAAATATTGGATTATTGGAAATA
>JARPRH010000708.1:219089-233778 GCA_031763665.1 Calameuta haemorrhoidalis
CAGGAGTTGAAGCTCCAAGTGGTGTGTACACTCGTGAGAGACGTCGAGACGCTTTGCGTCCCTTGTCGGCCATGACGCGGGGACGACCCGACGTGGGTTTGAGTTCTCGAGGAATTATTTTACCGAGGTAAGGTTAGATAGGGTCCAGGGAATTTTTGTGTCCTCTCAAAGTTTTATATGGCAATCTAGTCTAAATGTGTGGGGTATTTTTTCATATCTGGGCTTGACGCGATTAGCATTGATCTGATTTTGAGGTTATGTGGAAATTTGAAAAATTATATATGTCACTTCTGGCACACCGGATATACAGCTAAAGGTCGATTGACAACAAACTAGCATCTAGGGACTTTTTTTTCAATTTTCCCAGCAACCTACTCGACTTCTGATTAGGTCACCATTTTTTTTTCTGTTCTACCAATCTTGCTACTCTAATCACGCATAAGCAGACCTCTTCCAGACCTTAAGCTTTGATCATCAGTTTGACCTTATAGTTTTAGGTACTAATGACCTTTAATCAGCTTCCAAGAAAAGCAGAATTTCGCATTAAGAGTCCACTTATATATTTATCTACTCCTACGTGGCGTTATTTGACCTTTTCATTTTCCTTCTTCCTTCTCTTATCCTCTACGTAGTTGGCACACCTGCTGATACACCCCTTAGGTACACGACCCGCTTCACGTGGTGACTCCTAATTGCGTTTGAACGACATCAACAACGGCATCAGCCTCTTGCCTGAACGAGGTCGTCTGCTGCTGATTGTCGTTGTTCGATATAGGGCGAAAGGGCGGAATCTGTTTTATCGACACGAAAATGTTTTTGCTAAAAAACAGGCAAAACATTTTTTAATGCTACAAACGGAGAAAAAAAAACAATAAAAATGACAGATAAGTATGACGTTAAAAAATATGACTACCCGGTGGAAATTGCTCAAGCTGAAAGCTATTCGCGTTTCTATTCGAGTACCTACTAGGAGATCTAGATAAAAATTCATCATCTGTAAAAGTAGGGTATGGTTAGTTTTTAGTACCGTTTTTGGCGGGGTCTATGGAAATTCGATAATAACCGTCTGGGGCGTAACGCCGGTTGAATTATTATTGACTCAATGCGCTAGAGGCTGGTAACACGTTAATGGTTTGCTTGATTGGTCAATATATATCCTTATTGCGATGAATTCAAAAGTTATATCTACCCTGTGATCATTATACTGTTTTTTGCCCTGGTATAAACTACCAGGCAGTGTTCGTGGGTGAATTTGGAAAATGTGTTAGATAACTCCTGGTCTCGGTAGGTAAAACAGAGAGTCTCAGCCGATGGAGCCTTGGCCAAAAATCATTGTCATAGCAAGTAACAAAGGATTTTAGAGGGAATAAGATTGATTAGGGAAAAAGTCAAAGATACCAGAGATAACGCAGGATTCAGCGATATATATTCGTATGACAGCGGACACGTGTATTTTTGAAAAATTAATCATCCTGAAATTATAATTGAAAGTCGGCGCTGGAGATACCGAGGGATAAAGTTAGGATAATAAAAAAAATTTTTTTATTATACTAAAAGAAAATGTGTAACAATTTTTTTGGGGAGCTGACGAGGTTCTCTTTTTTTCTTCATTAAATTTAATTTTTACTTAAACGACATCCTGTATGTTTTTTTTTTTACGTTATTGTACTTATATACTTTACATATTTTTTTTACATTAAATCATAACTGGTTATGTCGAAAAGGGATGGCGAAGTTGTGCGAGCGTGATACTCACTCTATTTAGCAAAGGTTGGTACAGTGATAAGAAGATGCTGTTCAAAAATTTTGTTGGGATAAAATTTGAAATAATCGACTTCAGAAATTCTTGCAGTCGCTTTAACGAATGCGCCTGACGAAATGGTCGAGAGTGAAGTGGCGGACTAACATAAGACGCTGAAGTAGAGTACACGTGGTTAAAGGGTTTAAGGGTTGAATCCACACAGTGGGGAATAGCGTATAGGGGAAAAGGGCTCTTACCCGGAGAAGCAGCGTCGAAGTGCTTGACCATCTGAAGTGCACCTTGTTACCGAGAGAATTAAACGCTTTCCCTACTTCAATCTTTGCCTTTTCTTTTAGGTAGGACTTTCTGGGTTCGAGTGAGAGAAAAAGAAATAGGAATCTAAAGGACGGACTAGCCAGAGATCAATGAATCGAGTGCAAATCGAACAATTTTGTATCCCACATTCAAAAAAAATTTTTTTGAAAAATTTCATACCGACACGGCTCATATGGACCACAGCATCCCCAATCCCACTGGGCGTTTCCGATTAACGCCAGATGCGAAACACTCTGTGAAATTTGATCGCTCCGATAACCTCGTTACCATAGCAATTAATGTGACTCTTTGAATTGGTCCAGACAATCCGGTACTCCGATTGATTTTTTTCTTATCAAAAACTTTTTGTATTTCAAAATTCACCCGGTATCGATTATTTGATTAAATCGTTTGACCAATTCAATATTATGTAGGACATTGCGGTCAATTACTATTACGTGTATCCACTATGAGAATCGCGGTCAGATCGTGTTACTGAGAAGCATCTCGGACTCAGATGCAAAACACGATACATGGATCACATATCTCACGGTATCAATATTCGCAATCCAGCATCCCCTGTACCTATACATATATCGATATCAATCGATCCATGTGAGAATCTCAAGCTATTCCCATTCTCAGTTACACAATACTCCGCGAGCCTCATGTATTCTGGACCAAAGTCACACGTCACGCTATACCCCTATATGTATACAGCATCCAAGGTATAAGTACCATCTCCCAAAGGGATTCCACTCCTGTAGAGCGTCTTCCAAGTACAACCATAACAGATCCAGTTAACTGCTCTCAACGATAATCCAGATCGGTAGCGCCATATCAAGAAAAGCAAAAAAGAAATAAAAAAAAAAGGAAGAACCAAGCCAAAAAAGAAGCACAGCCAGCAGCCAGCATAAAAGTGAAATTTCCGCTCTATCGTGAATAGCCTCGTCAGGCACTGCGTTGGGGTGCGAAAATGACAAAGGACTTCCGTTTCCGTTGTAGGCTTTCGCAGGTTAGAATTTGAGGGTTGATCAGAAATGCCAACAGAGTCACGATACTGGGTCCTTGAAGTAATCAGCGAACAAAATATCCGGAACTTCGCTCGAGTATACCTATACACATACATATATACACTTAAGAGATCGTTTTTACTTCCTAAAAAAAAAAGGAAAAAAAATTCCAAAATATCTACATCCGCAAATTTCGTCCTATCCACCAATCTATACCTCTCGAATACGAGAGTCTGGGACTGGTGTAGCTTACCGCGTAGCCAGTCAAGAGTCAAACGACTTGAGTCTCTGCTGGTACTTGGTGAACCGGTTTCGTAGGTTATCCTTGTCCCGCACGAGATTCAGTATTTGCTTTCTATCCTCGTCGCACGCCACGCGAACGTCGAGCGACCGACGAGCGACCGACGATGCACCTGCACTTGGTGCAGAGTTCTCCTCCCCTCCACCTCCCCTCCACCCCCTCCACCCAGTCATAACTTTAGCTTCCCTCTCTCTTCGGTTCTCTTTGCTTCCCCATCTTCCCCCTCCCTTCTCTCTCTTTCTCTCTTGGATTCCATAAGATCATAGTCGCCACTACCAGCACCGTCATCATCGTCATCTCTTTCTCTCTTTCGTCCCACTCGAATCCTCCAGTTCCAGAGAGACTGGAACTCTCTTGGCTCAACTGCTCAGCCTCTCTTTATTCCTTTCTCATATCTTCGGGTCTTCTCATCTTCCGTTTCTCCTTCCTCTCTGTACACGTATGCTGCTGCCTCCCCGCCTGGTCGATTTACAGAGGGGAACTTGCCCCTACGCCTCGGGCTATCATTCACGGGAGCCAATCTTACACCGCACCAGCCTCGTCTTTGTCTTTGACCTTACTCACGCCCCAGGAGCAAGAACCTACGAACGGAAGGTGCCGTGAGATTCGTCTCCCTGTAGTAGCTTAGATACGTGCTGCTCTCGTATATAGAGTTGCTGGAGTCAGTTTGGTGTAGAGTCTGGCGAACTGGAGAATCCTTTACTCTTGCATTAAACATATATATATACATATACATATATACTATACTGAAGTATATGTGTGTATATATATAAACTATATATACTGAAGTATTTATATACACATATATAGTTTAGTGTATACCAAATGATATACTATTGACTATCCAGATTACCTCGGTATACAAGCATGAATCAAACTATGTTGATCAGTAAGTCGATACACATGAAATTAGTTAAAATGGATTTGAATAATTTTTTTTAATCTATCAAACCACCAATTAATTACAGACGGGATACCAATCCGTGGGAATTATAAACACGTGTGTTAAATCCGTATAAATTATTTTTTTTTTCATTTCCCCTCAATTTTTTTTTCCTAATACACTCCCAGGTTATCCGTACCTCGATTAGGAACAGTCTCCTTGGTCGCTGTCCGCCATCCTAATTCTCAAGAATTTCACGTCGTGAAGTTCGAAGAGTTTCCATGTACAGTCGAAAGGAAACGAATTGATTTGAAATTGGATTTAATGTCTCCCTTCGCCAAAGAAAAATCATTATGGCTCGTTTGAATTTTCCCGCCGATTTCCTTTACCTCCGCGCCCGATAATTCCTCGAGGAAATAACACGAAATCGTAACCCACTTTCTTCTCCCGACTGTCCTCCAGCCTTATTTTATTTTTACTAATCTTTTTTTTCTCTTTCATTCCCATTACTTCGATCTACGTTTTATCGCTCCATTCATAGGCCTCCCAGTCTCGAGCGAATAACGCGTCAATGAAAACGATGAGCGCAGCACGAAACCCCGACGCGTAATTGCGTATTATTTCGTAATCCACAGGATGAATGAATCGAGTGAATGAGAGGTACATGTATAGTGTGAGAGTAAAAAAGAAAGAAGGCCGGAACAAAAAAAATCGATCGCTCAAATCATCGACATAAAATCATTTTAGGATCAAAAACGCACACACGCGCGCTTCACTATTCAATATACTTTTTATATTGGACTGTACCGAGATATCTCTAATCTATATAGCAATAACGATTATTCGAAAAAAAAATTCTCCTAATGCACCTTAGCTACCTTACTCATATGTGTTAGACTCCATATACATAGATATACACTCTGTTAATCTAAAAGCATTAAGAGCAACCAAGTTTTAGGAACACGCCACCAACCCCCAACTATATATATACATACACACACACATATGTATTCTAAGGATACGAAAGCCCGTTACGGCTCGTTTCCTTAGATTTCTTTGATTAGAATCGCGCAGCCAGCGGGAAGCAGCCGTGAGAAATGTGGGAAAAGGGAGGTGGGGGTAAGGATCCTCATTTACATATTATCTGAAACGTCAAGTTTAGAAACGGCTTTTTGTTAGCGCCTTACTTGTTTCCACAATCTGCGTACAGGCCGGGATAGTGATCTCTCGTCTTCAGGGTGACTCATTTTTTTTCCTTCTATTTTCAACGGTTACGTATACATATATATAGAGGGTATTTTCTCATTGCTTTATCGATAATTTGGATAAAGAACAAAAGTCCCACTCAAGCGAGTTACTAACAAATTAGTACTTATTTGAACTTCCAACAAGCCCCGATACTATCTGGAGAGTGAGTTTATCGTTACTGTTGGGTACGTGTATGTATGTATATATATATATATATATATATATATATATATATGTGGCTCTTATAAACAGCATTGGGCGTCACGACGGCATAGCAGCCACCAGTCAAGTCATACCGGAACGAAGGGAGGTAACATTCCTTCTCCTGGCAATTAACCGTTTATAACCGTAGAAAGCATTCCTCGCTGTTCTGTACTTGTTCGCAACGGTTAGACACTTAGGTAGAGAGAAGGAACACTTGTAACCTGCTTTATTTATAGTTTATAAAAGAACCTCGGAGTACATTGACTTCATCTTATAAGTCATCTATATACATATATGTATATATATGTATATGTATATACACATCGATACTTCCCAATTAGGTTTTCAAATGATAATTACCAGCCCCCCCCCCCTCCCCCCGTATCTACAGCTTCCCTACAGAGGAACCTGTCTCGTCGACCATGAAGACCCTACGAAGACGACGAACAGTCCACGAACCGTATTCAGATCTTTCCCACAGTGGCCGAGTACGGCAAAAGGATCTTGCCAGACCAGCCCGGCAGCCAGATCGGATCCATCCCCACCATCTTTTTAGATCTTTTCTTCCACAGCCATCCTTTTTCTTATTTTTTTCTTCCTTTTCGTTGAGGAACGTAAGCGTGGCGCGTATCCCCACCTGTTTCTTATGGCTGCTCGCCGTATCTGGAATGCACAGCCGGTATCACACCGTCCAACTTATTCCCTCTTGACTACTATGCTGTCTATGGTAGTCGAATTTTTTTTCTTTTTTCTTCGCCTCACTCCTCCGTCCCTTATCACTCCAACGCAGCATTCTTCGTCGAAGCTTTGACTGCTATGAAAATTTTTCGTTATTTACGTTTTTTCTAATTAAAAAAAAATATTTTACATAAACCCTCATCTTCTCGGCCAATGAAACGTCCCTTGGTCAAATTCTCGATCTTTCCGGAAGTCTGCGGTTTCTTTTTCTCGCCGCGTGGTGGCGGTTCTGCCACTCGGAACGGAAGTAGCCTGGAGGGTTTAGATCGATAGGTCGATGAGACGTCGGATGAATATTTAACGCGTGTTACCGGTACGTAGCAACGGCCTATAGAAAATTGTATGATGAAATATAGAGACACGGTAGAAAGGAAAGTGGGTAAGAGGTGTGTATGTGTATATATATATATGTACACACAGACAAGGGTATAGCGAGACCCACCTTTAGTCAGCCTCGGGCAACCTTGTAGCGTCCAATTAATTTTGGGGGTAGCTTGTATTAAGAGCCAAGTTGTAACCCGATGTAAGGAATATACACGAATTTTGTGTTTTTTCACTGCATACCCGGTGATCCTCTTTTTTACGTGCTCGAGGCATCGATTCTCAACCTTTACTCTTTTCCTAATTTTATTCAATTTTATGTTACCAGTCAAAATATTTAATAATAAAAAATCGAACGCTTACCTCGACTCCCTCCGTATACCCAGATCATATCTTCGTTCACGCACTGAACAGTCATGGATCATCTGTTCTCTTGCCGAGTCTTACGCTACGTATAAATTCAATGTCCCGTGCTCGGTTATCGATTTCAATCGATTTCACTGGTCGATGCGCTTATCGATTATTTTTCTCGGTTTGAATGAAACTTTTTTTTTCATCGTTTCGGAAAAAAAAACTTACTCGATTTACATTAAAATTCAAATAACCTGGGTAACGTCTCCTTTCATCCGTTCGTACTGGCTTTGCGCTGTGCCCGTGCAATTATGGGAAAGTCGGAGTTCTGACTATGAATTACGTATTACGGTAAACTCGAGGATATTTCCAGGATACTAATTTATTTTCCTGAATTGAATCGTCGAGGTGTTACTCGTGTTTTACAGTTTCTAACAAAAACAATTCTTACTGTTTTAGCAAATTTTTTTTTTCATCCCCTACTATACATCACCCACCCTTCTCCTTTCGTATACTTGATCAGATTCTGCATGGTCTACATTCTATTCTACTCTAGTAAGTGTATATGTATATACGTATCCATATAACTGAATATGTGTTACGTAATCGCTTATCTTCTCATTCGGTCTCCACGCAGGATCCAATGAGATCTCGAATATGGTAAAACGTAACTTTGGATTTACCAAAGCGAATCGACGTTTTACGGATGTGTAAAGGGTTGTTCCCTTGTAAATGCTTTGAGATATGGACCCGTCCTTCGATTCCTCTTTGTCGTATTACGGGGCGATTACGTCGGTTCGATTTTATACACTGGTTACGGAATAGGGAAACCCTTTAGATTAGTTTCCCGATAGATGGCGCCAGGAGGGTTAATACTTTCGTTTCATTGGTTACCAAGATTAGGGGTTGACGGTGGAAAGAAAAATTTGTGTATTCACGTAAAAGAGAAAAAATTAGTGCTTACCCTTCGTTATGGATTATATGTATGTATATGTGTGTACGGGACGTACTGTTTTGTTAAATCCTATTTTTCATCCCTTAAATTTGACCTAACGATTATTTATCGTCCGCTACTATCTTACTTGGATAATGGACGGTACATTTATCACTTGTCAACGTGACCCGATATCTCTGGAGGTTTTTCCTAGATACGAGCCAAGAACCGTTTTCCTTTGTTATGACGAAAAGAAAAATGACGTCACTCAGTTTGATCTCGTTTGATCCGAAGCGAGTGGTTGACTCGACTGACGGTCACTCGGGTATTTTTTATGTATTTATTTAATGTTAACGATCGGTTGGATAGGTCAGTGATATTTCGACTCAGACCGTATCGCAGCTTCTTATCGGTCATGTGAGTATGGGCAAAATAAATATTTTTGAGTGTTAAACAAATTTTAATACCCATAAATCCCTAAATTAATCGGATCAGTTTTTCCAAGATAAGAGATAAGAATGCTTTCGTTGTTCCTTGGGAATCGAAGTACCGAGTCAATTACAAAGTGGAACAGTCGCGTAAATTGGATCTTAGAAGGTTTTTTTTTTTATATGTCTATGTGTAATTGGCCAGTGTCCCTGCAACAATTCCGATTAGCCAATCCTGAGAGACCATCAGCAATTACGCTAGGTATGTCGCCGGGATCGTTCACTGGGCGAGGGAACAATTCCTTTTTGCCTGTGGAGCCACATAGGGAGTCTGCAGGTAGATCTTCGTTTTCTATATAGATATACATATATGTACGTGGACATCAAAAAGTCGCAGATCAGCAGGTCCCTTGGAGGCTGGGCTAGAAAAGGGGTAGCTTTACTCTGACCTATAGTCTCTGGACCCTATAGACACATAGGTACGAACAGGCCGACCGACTAATTGAAAATTAATCCGTGGTAATATACAAGAGGTCGGCATGGGAATTTCAGACTGAATTATCGTTCAAAGCAGAACGGTCGCTGGCTCTGTGTACTAGGCAGAAGGATGGACGTCACGATTGAAATCGTAGCCACGCTTGAAATTGCAATTGCACGTGTACCTGACGACTAATTGCGTCTGTCCTCGGGATATAAAATCAGTCGAGTAGGGGGTCTTTTTTTTTTGGTAAATTTTTCCGGGTATACTTTTTTTTTTACAGTGACATGAATTTATCATTATTCGCCACTAGTAACGTCAGGGTCGTACCGTGATTAACGCGTACAATTAAAAAACCACCTTTCCGGAAAAACCCCCTTATTTTGGACTAATGACTTCTTGAAATTACATTCCCTGGGCGAATGCGATGATTAATTTTTTTTTACAAGGGTTAAATAAATTTCAGGTTATTCTTTTTCCGTGCTCTTTTAGGCTAAATTGATGCTGATTATAATCTATCTTGTTTCTGTAATTAACACGGAATTTGTTACTTATAATTTTCACGTCACACCTGCGACGTATTTATTTATGTTTGATTAAACATTTTTTTTTTTAATATAAACCTCCCTACTCAATGATCGATGTATTCCCACGTGCGTGTCCGACTGCTATACATATTTTGGAGTGACAGAAATATTTCAAGTTACGTACGCACATTGCGCAGCGTGTCGTTGACATTTTAGTGCGTAATACAAATTTTTCGTGAAATTACACGAAAAACAAGTGGAACGTTAGCGAAAACTTAAAAGCACGGTAACAATATTTTTATAATTATTCATTATAATTTCCAGAATTAGATACATCTTTTGGAGTATCTTTATAAAAAAAAAGCTGCATGAAAATTTTGAAAATTTTTGTGTAAAGTAGACACTTTTTAAATTTATACGTAGTGCACGTATACGTCGGTAAAAATATCTCACAAAAAAAGTCAACTGGGTCAAGCAGCTCGTAGAGGCTGTTTTTTTTTTTAATACCTAAAAATCAGTAAAAGCTCAAAAATCACATTGACATTACGAGGTCGGCTAAGCTTCTGTCGATACTTGAAAAGATACCTTAAGCTTGCCTCATACGTATCCGCAAGCGCTTTTACCAGCCGATATTGACGATGAACTTTTATTGGGACTCGAATGTCCAAGTGGAGCAGCTGCGATTGACTAGAATATAAAGCCAGTAAAGTAATTACGTGTACCGACGAATCCGTGGAGACGGTTAAAAAGTTGTATGAGACATATCAAAATATATATACACTAAGTACATAAATACATATACTATACATTATGTACCTTGAGCTCTTATCTTCTTGAAGTTGACTATTCGTTGGCTCTACCCATGTGGCTCCTCGTTGTCTCCTTACATAGGTAAAAGATCTCGGTCGTTTCTATAGAGATTAAAATACCAGGTAGATCGATCGATCTCAAAGTAAAGAAAATTAAGATAAAAGTATCGACTGATAAGGAAGAGAAAACAAACTTTTATCAATTAACAGGACCGAGTTGATTTTGTAATATTTCTTTTGTAACACACTCACACACACACACATATACATATATACAATCAGAGTATAATCCATGTTAAGAATTTTTTATAAAAAGAAATTTAAAAATTTTTTATTTCGTACAAAAAATTGTTTCTCTATAATACACAAAAGACACACGACCTCTTCTTATTGTGGCCGCTTGGGGGCAAACGCGGTACGAAAAGCGGCAGGAGGTACGGCCCTGGTGTACACATATCTTGAGAGAATTGTGTTTGCAGTTCGAAACACACGGAGCCGCGCAATCTACATCTTGAACAGGCTAGGGGGTCTCGACCTCTTCTGTTTTTGTTTCCGGAGCTCCTTCGGCCGCGCAGGAATTAAACGCTGAATTGTTTAACGACGAGAAAATTGAGAGGCCCTGCCCATGCATATCGCATGTAACAGAGCGGGATAACCCATTTTCCAAGATAATTGACACCGGGGTCATTGAACCTAAGGAAGCGTTCAAACAAATTTCGTACCAGTCGAGACGACCTTGAGAAGAGACGGAAAAAAAAAGATCATTGTCAGGATTGCTTAAACTTGGCAAAAAAAAATAAAAATAAAGAACACTTTAGAACGTCCCCCGGAGCAAAGAGGCTTCCGAGTCTTTTTCCATAGAGGCGAGACTAATGGGATTTGCAAACTTTTCTTTTAGCCGCCTATTTACAAGTCTGGCATCGCGTTATTTCGGGGGTGCGCAACCTGGCAAAAAAACATCCCCATGACCCCCAGCACGTATGTCCCCTACAAGAATTTCATATCCACCCAGATGGGGTGTCTGGTACGAGGTCACATCTATACCCGCCCTTAGTGGACTAGGGGCTGATTTAGATAGCCGTTCTCCGTTGCCTGGACAACCAGTACCTGGAATAACTTTGTACATTACTAAGGGTGGTTTCCATACTTCATTGTATACAAGTTACCGCGATTACTGACACGGCAAGGGTAGTTGATCAAAGGATGCGTTCTTGAACCTCTGAGTTCGATGGGGTTGGTAGGGGGCGCTGGAGGGGTACTTGAACGTCCCCCCTCCCCCCAGAAATAAATTCCACTAATTTTCGAGATAGTACTGCTGTTCCTGGTATCATTGCCGGGTGGCTGGACCTTGACACAAATCATCCCCTAAATTTCTACCTAACGAAGATCGTTAGCCAATGGAAGTTCGTCTCGACCTAAGGGTGGTTTTTTTTGCAATTTCTTATGGATTAAATTTGATCGGATCATACATAGATATTGCTTGTGTAATACTCACCCCTTCTCACCCACCCTTATCGTACTCGCAGAACCTCTATCACCTTCGTATCATTTTCGTTCGTCCGACAGCTTCCAGCTTATCTTGTGTCACGTGTATAACTACCAGGCGGACCTTATCCTTGACGCTACTTTGCTTTGATCTGCTCGATTGCTTGTACGAAGAAAAGAAACTTCACGCTCCGCTCGTTGCTTCTATTACAATAGGGGATGATCCCTAACCTAACCACGTATATGCCCACAAAGCAACAGGTGCATATAAGTCCTACAGAGTCTTTTGTGTATTCCCATTATATTCGTTTGATGTCTATTATATATATATATATATAATATTACATTATGTTATATACTAAAATCGTACATGGGGTGGCCTTGGTAAGTACCCTGAACGGTTATCATTATGGCTCCTTCCGTAAAAGTTTACTAGGCTGTACGCGAATAAACTATGAAATTTGTTATACCGTTTCCTGAACCTCAGATCACTTTCGTTTTATCGAGTAAGGGCTGATAAATCGTATTGTTCATCGTGGCGGCTACCAGCAAGCCGCTATACGCGTAATGCTTTATTGCGCGTTCGCGTGCGCCACGATAATTCCTGTATGTCAAGTCAAGTGCAAAGTACATAAGCCCCCGGGCATCGATCTGCCAGAGTACTTTGCATATGGCAATGCGGAGTACCTCGGTGTATATATGTATATGTATAAAGATGGTGAATGACGGGAATGTGAGAGAATTCAAGCTGGTAGAAAAAAAAAGGCGTCGCGACGTGCCAACTCGTACGGAGAAATATTCCTGTGCGAATCTGCTCTAGGATCACGAGATTTCTCTTTTTTGAAGTTTCACCGTCCGGGCGTCCCGGTCGCGATAATCGAATGACAAAACTTCCCTCCAGAAGTTACGGAATACCAGAGGGTTACGGGTTGCGCGTGTTCAAGAGGGGTTTGTTACGAGGGGGGAAGCAACTGTGAACCTTTTGTCGTCTGCCTCTTTCTCTCCCTTCCTCACCTCCCTTTCCTCGCGACTGAGGTAAACAATATTTTCACTTCCATTTTCCTTTTGCTGATTGCTGCCCGTTCGACTGTAACTAATCTCTGACCTGAGCCAACTAGCCGGGTTTTGCAGCCCCCTTCTCGGCAGACCTTTCAGCTTACGTAGGTAGTGTGGATTGTGTATACAGTGCTGCCCTCTTGGTGGGCGTCAAGTCACTTAAACTTAACGTACTTATATGCACCGCGAGTATATCTATATGCACGTCTGAGCTACGATTCCCACAAGCACGATGATGGTCGCTGTTTCTTGTATTTTTTTTGTAATGCTATTTTTTCTCCCTCCCCCCTCGCTCGTTCCTTTTTCCTCTAGTTTTGTCCTTCCTATTCTTTCACTCTTCCGTCCATTTGCTCGAGCAGATATATTGGCCGATATAACGGATTTCAATGCAGCGCGACAAAAAAATGTCGTCATCAGTCATATCAGCGGGTCTTTGCTTAGCGAATTTTCCTATGGGTATTAAAATTCCATGGGGTAGCACTGCTGTCTCGTATGGTCGGAGTTTGGGCACGGGTCGCGTTCTTTAATTTTTTTTTATCTCGACTCATCTGCAGCCTCTGCCATTCGTTCTGGAGACATAAAGTGGATGCCGAGTCGTCTGAGTCATCAGCAAGAGATCATTTTTGTAAATGTCTCTAAAACGAAGCAAAGTGAATTTTTCTTTGACACAGTTCGTACTTTGGTACTCTTGTACGGTCTTTATCTGAAAATCTCAATGGGATGTCTAGAAAGAGGTGTGCCTTGCGCTATCGCCGTCTTAATTAAAAATATCATCATCTACATTTAGCATATACGTACAAACGTATCAAGTGGATTAAACAGATTGTTGCTTTCGTCTTAAGAAATCAAGCTCTTTACGAACGCCATCTGTACGTGGCGTTTGGTACTATACAGTGCTGCCATCTTGCTGTCACACGTAGGCGACATCTTGACACGATGCCAAGGATAACGATCACCCTGGCGGAGGTCCGTATAAGCTTTGGCAATGGTTCCGTATAAAACTACGATTTAGCACAACGTCGATTTCACGTTAATCGTCTCGATAAAGAGCTCTCGGACAGACTCCTAGTCCAAGTAGTAGCTAAGGAAAGTAATCGAGCAGACGGATGTGAAAGTGAGAAAGGCGCAAAGACAGCCAACCAGCGTAGAAATCTTTCCGAAGTCGTTGGATGCGCCGATACGCCGGCTGTCTCGACATACACGCCGTAGTGATTTTCCTAGACGAATTCACTCGGCCAAGCAAAAGGACGTCCGCGTCGACGACGATGTCAAAGTAAGATGAAACGGCAAGAAGCCTTAGGATGGCTCGAAGGATCAATGTCGGATCTGAGATAAACGCAAACAAGTGTCCGACGTCACTTCGTCCGCTCCAGTCAGGTATAGTGGTATCCCATTTTCTTTCTTCCTTATCATTTTTTCTGCATTTTACCTAAAATTTTTTTCATCCATTTTTTTTCACTCCACTTTCCTTTGTCCAAGTATCGGCATCACCGTCTACTCCCATTCAACCAGGCGTTTGTCTCTTTACTCCCAGGCGTCGTTTCCTTCCATTCCACAGACTCTATCTCACTCTGCATGAAATTAAAGTAGACGCTCGACGCTCTGGAAAACAGACACCCAGCTGCTCAGAAATTCGTATACCTGGAAAGAACGTCCTACCGGAATCCACAATATCAACGCTTAAAGATATCGTCTTGATGTAAGCGACGTCCTACCCCTTTCCTCTCCGCCTTGCATCTGATTACACAAAGTCGTACTCATACTCGTTCCAAGCCCTTCAAGCAGCGGTGACGGATACGTAGACGTAAGTAATGTACCGAATAATACGACGCCGACGGAATCTCGTTAAAACTTAAT
>JARPRH010000708.1:240035-263089 GCA_031763665.1 Calameuta haemorrhoidalis
TCCAAGAATCCCTTCGCGTGTCCAGCCTGAATTCGTAATTGTAGCTACAGCTTGGTTACCCACAGGAAAACACGGAATATCCATATTTTACTTGTCCCCAGAAACGTCTTTCCCGTGGGCGTTGTCAGCGAATTGGAGGAATTATTTAAAAAAAAATGTAAATTATTTTTTCAACGGTTCACGTTTCAGATACGCTCTAACGGAACTTATTTTTTTTCATTTAATTAGAAACGCATCTGCGATACGGATACCCTTGCGATATGAAAATTTTAAACCACCCCTTATTAACCACCCAGGGTCATTAACCTCTCACCGTCACATTTACCGTGACAGGAGTCACTTTATCGTTTTTTCGACCTAAAAAAAGACATTGGACAGTAATCATCCCTTAATTATCGAAAGGAGTAAACGATCTTTTTTCTTGCAAAACCCCGATCTCCGGAAGTTCAACCCTGACCTGTCGAAAGAGACTGTATCGACGTGATCAGGGATATTTATTTTCTTCCTTAGCCATTAATCGAACATTCACGTGACTTTATTGCCTTTCACCCCCTAAACCACCTGCCCCAATGAATTTCATCGCAGGGGTTGAAAAGCAGGTTGCTACCCTGTATAAGGTAACCCCTAATGATTTTATATCCACATTGCTCAATTTACCTATACAATATTATTTTCACCCTCGTTTCCTCTCCCGTCTTACTTCCCTTGTCTCTTTCGTCAGATTTCTTTACCTACAATTCCACAGAAATTTCTCACCGCCGCTTCGTATCTTCGTACACAACGCTTCTTGCTCCACTTTTGACATTTCAAGTTTTCCCCATCAGAAACGTTGCTATGACTACTCGCTGTTACCGATTGCTCTTACCTCCCATCGAGAACTCCTAGAACGGCAATTTTCCTCTGTAAGCTAGAAATTTAAGTCGACGAGTCTATCGACCCCGACGGATTCCACCTATCTCCTTCTCGACACCCTCTCGACACCCTCACTCAAATTGAAGCTTCGCCAATGAAGGGTCACTAGGTCCCACGTTATTCCACTTCGACACGCTCCAGCTTCTTTCGCGCAGATGCTAATCGACGTGTTCCAGCTTACGAGACAGTTAAACGAGTCTTCCTAAGTAATTTCGCGCAATCGGTACACTCTCCGAGAAAATTACTCTCGCCCTATCAGAAATCACACACACCCACGCCAACACCCTGTATACGCACACGTGCGTCCTAACGAGGGCTGTAACGAGTCTTAGAGAGGAAAAAAAAGCTCAAAGAGCACGAAAAAATTAAGTAAACCGTTAAGTAAAGGTCCTTCCCAACGGGGGAGGAAAGAGCGTCGGGAAAATGATCTCCAAAGGCGCGTCTGAACATTAGCATACCGCCCCTACTGTCCAAAGACAAATTGGAGCCAGTGAGAAAAAGTTCCTTTAAAGTAACTCCGGAAAAAGCTCAAGCGTCTTTGACTCTTTTTTTTTCTTTTTTTTTTTTCATCTTCTCTCTCAACTACACTTCCCCGTCATGTGTATATATATATATATATCACGCGCTGATCTCTTCGACACTGTCTCAACAGGGACGTTGATTGGACGTTGATAAATGATGCTCGACTACATCGTCACAGATAAAACAAACGTTATCGACTCGTCGAATGGTAGGAAATCCAAAAAAAATTCCTCGTCCCCTCAATTCTCTCTCTACCGTCAAATCACCTTCCTCCTCCTCCTCCTACTCCTCCTTACGACGAACTTTTGATCGATAATCACTCAATCTTTATTTAATGAACGAGAGAAGGGCATGTCGGGTACCGTCAGGATTTATGAGACGTTACGATCGTGCAACCTAGTCGGCTATATCTATATACAACGTCTCTCTTGCATAAACCAAACGAATGGTTAAGTGCTAATTGAAATTTTTTTTTATTAATTACCCTAGACAGACTCACAATGACGTTCATTGAATCGATATATAGATTACACGGTACCGGTAATGTATTTCTGATAGAAGATAACGAACGGTCCATTAAGATTAATCCACTTCCGGTACACTGATCCCAAGCGTAATTAATTTATTGGATCTTGTGTATGTCTATTGTATATTTGTATGTCTGTATAAATGTATTGCGTAATTTACGTATATCTTCGTTTCGTACCCGTGAAACCGTATCCGAACTTCGCATAATTTAATCGCCGATTTTCAAAGCCTTCGTCAAGCCAAACTGAACGTAAACGACAGGTGCATCTGAAACGGGCGACAGCTTTCGCGGGACACGTAAACTGCGAATAGTTTGAGTTTACAAAGTTTTCTGCTTTTCCACACTTTTCTTCAACGGTGCCCAAGTAATCCGGGACTTGGTCGGCTTCAACTTTGAGACCTAACCGTGACGACCCAAGTGCCCCTAATACGTACGCCAACTACGGGATCGGGTTCACGTAACGTACCTGTACTGGAATTGGTATGGTAGCTTCTGCAGTTGGCAACTGTTACGAAAAAGTTTCTAGCAATTTATTATTATTATTATTATTATTCTTTTTTTTCCTCCACGTTTCTCACAGGATATGACAATTCCTTACCAACCGTATCTTATTGATCTCTTTTATGTTCCAGGTGAGTAGCTGATAAGGTAATCTTATCACGGCGTCCCTTTATGCTAATGACCTATCACCCTGAACCCGATCTATTTGGATTCTACGGGTCACGCTGGAGTAATTTCGGATCTCCAACAAATTTCGCAAGTATATGAAAACTGATTTGATCTTTTGATTCTAAGATCTTTTTTTTTTCAATATCCCGATTCTGATTACGAACCTGGTTACGTTTTTTCCTGTTACGAGCATATGAAAATCCATGCAGCATCCATATATGGACCAAAAATAATAAAATTAAATTTTTCTACGCTCGCGAATCACGTGCCAATAACCGGCTGTTAACACGGAGCACTTGAAAAAAAAGAATTATAATCGTTAAGTGCAATTACGTAAATTTTGAAAAATCTTATCGTAATCCACTTATCAGTGTGATTTTCATAAAGTCATGCGTCATTAAGCCAATTACGTAATGTGAAAATATTAAAAAGCTCCATTCCACCTTAACCGGTGTAAAGGAAGGAGTAAAAGAAAAGAGGGTACTGACACATTAATCCCTAACTCATCTAATGCGATTATTCAAATAAACCCCTGACTGGTTAATGTGACTTTTGCCCTCCGTTTTGAGTCGCGTTTTGCTTCCCCTTACCTCCCCCCCCCCCCCCCCGCTCCGTTCCCATGCGCCCCGCCCATTTTCTACCGCCGTTGTCATCCAGCATCCCACGAATCTCTAAGACGATGAGGAATTTCTTGGTACAAAAGTTGGAGAACTGGAACGCGACTGAGACATTCAGTAGGATTAATTCCACCCCCCCCCCCCCTCCCTTCATTTTCTACCCTCTGAAATACATCCTCCTATCCCATTCTACTTTATCCAGAATTTCGATTCACCCGTTGCACAATGCAAGAGGGAATCTCAATACGCTTGGTCGGAAGGTACGAGTTGCCGAAAGGTCATTAAAGTGCAACGTGTTCAATGTATATATATATATATATATATATGTATGTACAAATTTCACTATATACACATGAACTAGAGAATATAGTAAAATGGGGTAAAACTAGTTTAACGGTAGTTTAGTGCCTTATGGGAAAGCGTGCGAGACCTTACGCTTTCTTGTATGAATTAGATATGAGAATTTCTCAGGGTTTCAGGTCGAGTATTAAAACAGTAGGATGAAAGCCGATTGACCTATTAGCGAGTTAGAATCTTGAAAAATATTTATTTACTACAGGCTCAGATCGAAGTCGAATCTGTTATCTGTGTGATAAGAGTAAAGATATGGCTGGATGAGAGTCTAACCGGAAGATCGGCCATGTTGATTTTTGAAATTCGTAGCCGCAAGTGATTGGATGATCGACTTATCGATATTCCGATTCCTCAGCGAATTGTGGCTGTATGGACCGGATGAGATTAGGGGTTGATGCTCTCGGAGCATAGTGGCGTGAAAAAATTGCATCTCTAAGTGGGATGCTTACTCTGACGTTGAGATAAACCGGATGTGAAAAAAAAAAGTATCTGACTTTTCCTATCTCGCCAAAGGGTTCTCCACTCGTTCTTGTTATACCTGCAATGGTATATGTGTGTGTATATATACATGTGTATATATATATATATATATATATACATCTCAAGGGTTGGTTATCCCCTATATTTTTTAAAGTGACGTTCTCTCTACGCTCGAAGCTCCCTTTTCTCATCCTGAGGGATAACCCTCGGACGTGTCGAAGAGTAAAGGCGAGTCCCGAACGTAATCGCCTGCCGCGATATTTTAACGATAACGCGTACAACCGACCCTCGTCTCTCTCCCAGCCTTATTCGTGGGGATGTTTTGCGGGGGTCGTTAGAATGCAGAATCAAGGGTGGAGAGAGAGAGAGAGCTAATCATTCGGTAATCAATCGAACGAATTCGATTTCCGCTTTTCGTCCCCCTCGCCCCCCAACCCTTGTCAAAACTACCCCCTTTGACGTGGTAATTAGCGCATCGCAAACCGGATAGAATTCTTTCTTTTATTTGTTACCATTATTCGGAGAGGGGATGATATAGAAAAAGTGAGATAAAAGTAGAAGCAGATTTGTGTTGTGTGTAGGGGGAGAGAGGGGGGAGGGGGATGAAATTAATTAGCGCATCAAATAAAACCATCTACTCTGACGTTTCATCTGGTGTGTCTGGGCATTCGGGTTGGAGTCCCCTGTACACAATACGTTGCTTTGAAAAATGGTTCCGGGGATACTCCTGGGGACGATTTAACAGTTGTCAGGGTACGAAGGGGGTGTGAGAGAGAGAGAGAGAGAAAGAGAGAGAGAGACAGACAGCAGGTCTGCCCAATATCGCAGGACAAATGCGGACGAACGCCCATTCTCGTGCCATTCTTTATTTAAGACCCTTGCCAGGCGGCGCCCGTTACATTATATTAAAATATCAGTCCCGGGTCTCCACTTGGAAGCGTCGGAACGGGTCCAGGGATGCTAGGAAAAAGGAAACTCCACGAAAGGAGCCCTCTTGGAAGTATCAATGGTACCAACGAGAAAATGCATATACCACCATACGTGCCTGACATAAGTATCGGGGAAATTTCCCTTCGAGATATTCAGCAATGGCGACCAGACTTGGCTTATATTATATATATATATATATATATATATATATATATATACATATATAGATTATAACCGTGGTACTATCCTATAGGTAAGAGAGATAGAGAGAAAGACCAAGCTGCACGCGGAATCCATATTCTTCGCTGGATCGCGCACCCCCTTCCTCCTCCCCTAAGAACATACGAATTAGGCATGACCGTCTTATAATATTTCATCCCCCATTCCCTGGTACACCGGAACAAGTCGTATCCAAGATACATCAGGTATTCCGGATCGTCATCCTGTTCCAGGGGTGGCTGAGCACCCGTTAGGGGTTGAAAGACCCTTCAACGTTGAATACATACATATAGATACTTTCTCAACTTACAACCCTTGACTCCTGGTAGGGAAACTCTGAAAACGTAATGTCGGGGACAACCACCAAAAATCAGGAGTAGATTTTATGTTATAGGATCTGTCGGTAAAGTAGGACACTTTCGACCATGACGTCACTGCTCTTAATCAATCTCTCCGTATACACGCACACATACTTTTCATCCTGACGAACATCCCTATGTATACATATACAGTGACATTCGGACAGGTAAAAAAAAATTTTTTGATTTTATCCATCAAACCGGAAATGACGTGTAGCAACGGAGGATTCAGAAATAACGATTTCCGGTCGATTCGAAAATATTATCTGGACGCTGATAAATCGTGCAGTGGTTGAGTATGTGTAACGAAGATGCATATGGCCAAATTTAAGAGATAGCGGTATGCGTCTCCTTGAAATTATGTTGTATCTGGGAAACGTAATAGGAAGAGCCTGTACCAGGGTGGCTGTGGTGAGGACATAGAAAATGTAATTCGATTCATATAGACGCGCGATTTGATAGGCTCGTATCGTTGTATAATATCAAAATAATGCCAGCCATAGTGACCCCTAGATTATACCTGACTGAACTTTTGTCCGTCCGCATTGCCGCAAAATCGCGACCGCTATTCCCGATTCCCCTTTAATTAATTAAGCCTCGACGAAGCTGCTGGAAAATACGGAACACTCGTTAATTGCTACAGCGCACAATCGCCGAGTAGTAGAAATGTCGTGTGTATGTATGTACACCTTGTAGTATATATATATATATATCGAGTATTACCGATCGAAAGCATTGGGATTCTGAGGGATGTAAAATGTTTCCAGTGAAAACAAGCGAATTAACGATGTTACAGAAAATCCAATAGAATTCGACACCCAATATTACAAGTACCGGCGGTTAATGAATTTTATGTTATTTAGATGTGACACTCTGACATCGTCGCCCTCAAATAAAACGCACGTGTCACCATAAGAGGTGAATATTTAAAAAAAAAAAAATGAAAATTTTTTTTCATTTTTTCAGTAAAACAAATTGACTGCCTCACTGTTATACGAAATATTACAAAGAAAGGGGAAAAAAGAAGAACTTGAACAGTACCATTTTACGACAAAGTATCATAAAGCATTGTTCATAGCCGCGTACCGACCTAATTTACATGCCGCAATTTCGGAAGAGATTCAAGAATTAATTGGATGTTAAGCGGCCGGTAAAACTCAAAAAGACGGAATTTTCTTGCGGTCTGCGAAACAGTGAAGATTGAATGGCGTCCGACGTTCCAAACTTTCGGCTTTAATCTGTGCACTGGGTATAACCAGTAACACTAGGATGTACTGTATAACGAAAGCGTAATGCGTCCCGACACATACAGACGCCCTTTCATTGTCTGTTAAATATCCAGGATCGATTCTACGGCCTCCCTGTATGTACCTGAATTGGCCAGGTGTATGTCTACCTGGATGCTGTATATCTATATACGTTTTAAAATATTGATAACCCAGTGGCATTCCGCGACTTCGTTTCTGCATTCCGGATGCTGCACAAACAAGCAATACTGATGGGAGACGCTGCCTGGTAGTTATTATGGAAGTTTAGAATATATATATATATATTGTATATGTGTATATATGTATATGTGTATATATACATACACACAATTGTATAACATATGCACATACAGGTGGTATCATCAGGCGCGAAGGGAACTCGAGTACGCGTCACTCTTTACACGTATCTATATAAAGAATAGACGAGCTGCGCGACATTTTCGCTATTGAAACGACAATTTTTTTCACATTGTCGAGCGACGCCGACGCCCGACGTCGACTTTTTATCTCTATTGAACGAAAATTTCGATAGAGTTATACCGACTCGGTTATACTCGATGCTTTTGTTGCTGATATTATTATTATTTTCGTCTTAACGTTTTCGCGCAATAATTTCGCCATTTTTTCATGGTAATAATTAATTCTTTGAAATTGACTCCGATCTTCTCCGCCTCAACCTAGCAGCCTGACCGGTCGCGCATTTCCGTAACCGTTCGTTCCCGCTCGTGCATCCAGTTGCGTTCGCTGATTTGACGCGACCCCAAAAATCGCCAGGATCCGTTAAGCTACCGTCTCTTCCGGTAGCTCCCGTCGGATCTCTCGTTTCCCCGGAGCTGAGACTGTCCCACCTCGACTCCCGGGTCATGCCGGCTCCTCGGTTTCCGGCGAAGCAAGAATTGGCTGGCGCCCGCCTGGCACGTGGATCCATTGACGAAGGATGGAAGGTCGAAGGTGACGTAGGTTAGTTCTCAGATTTTCGTTATCGGTCTGGAATTAAAAAAACTACCTAGAATACATATATGGTTCACACAATAGGATATATACCAAGCAGTAAATTTCTAGTTCATTTCCGGATACTTTCGTAGTTTTCCCAAGCGTGAAAAAGTTTAGCGCTCGATGTCCTCGTCCGCAGTCTTGGATACTCCGTGTTCGGAGACACCCCGGTGTATCAATGGGAGGGCGTCTCTGGCTCCTCCTGAAAAGGGGTGCGCGTTGCGCCCGACGCCAGGACGTTCTTTGCAATGCATACAAATAACGCGTTTATCCAGGTTTTCTACGGTCTTATAAAATTGCTCCAGGAAATTCTCGGATGTCGCGCGGTAGCGGCGACCCCCCCCCCCCCCCCCCCCTCCCGAGAAAATCCTCGAGTACGAAGGAACCACGAGAGGAAAGGGTTTAGATGAGGTATGGGGTAGAGATTCGCGTCCAGAATGAAATCCTGGTGGCTGTTACTACCCATTTATATACCTATATATATGTATCCGCACAGCTGTATACCGGATGAGTCATAACGAGCGTCGGTAATTTGTTTCCACTAGACGAGTAGGGGGGGGGGGGGGGGGTAAGAGGTACAATTTATCGTATATAAATCATTTAGATTGGGCATTGTTATTTCGCAACAAACTCAAGTCGGTCAAACTTCTAGGGGTCGCTCTCGCAATAGACTCCTGGATCCTGTAGCCGAAGTCCCGTTTGAGCGTCGTACTTGATAATCCTTTCATTTGAATTTTAAAGGAGGGAGATGGGGGGTGGGAGGAAAGAGGTCGAAGCCATTAAAAATTTTGCGAGCCTCAACTCGCCATCTGCTCCGGAACCAAGGAAGAAAGCTTCAAGAGGTTTCGTATGGGGTGTGGATTAATAATGCATGTAAAAACACAGCAGTCTGGATCACGCACGATGAATACTTTATGCTCGAGTACAGCCCGTGTCTTCGTCGCGAGTGTGTTTAGACGATCGGGTAGAGGTAGGAGCTGGAGCACCGGGTAGACCAGGTCTCCTGGTCTTTCAGTAGGGGGTCGAGAGGATGCGTCAGCTTGCACCCTTCGCTACAGAGTTAATCGTATCCGGTATCCTTTAGGATTTAGGGGTTGTTGATGGTGATAGGAGGGAGGGGAAGGAGGAGATAGTAGCTTAACAGGGTGGTAATTTAATCGTATTTTCTCAATATTGATACTACCCCCTAGTGCCTACCCATTTCACTAGGGCAACTAGGCAGCCAATGAAAATGGAGTCCTTTGCGAATGTTAAATACTCGTTTAGAAGGCTCGAAAGACAATAATGCTTTATTGCGCTGGTCGTAGCCTTGCTATGGGTACTGTGGGGGGGAGTAAAGCCAACCCCTTGTTCCGAGCGAATGCCTCGAGGCCAAATGAAAATTTTCCATTGGATCTTTCAGTCTTTTACTCCGTCTGCTTGCCTGTCGTCTAGGTTAGGGTAAATTTTCCGAACGTTTATTTGCCATGAAAATATTCGGGGAAACGTGCTTGTCCGCGTGGTGGATTCACCTTTTCTTCTTTTATTTTCTTTGTCTTCTCCGCTTGGAAAAGGCTGGAAAGAAGACTAGACGCGGAAACATTGCGTATGGTAATTCATGGGACGTCTCGCTCTGGCGGTACGCCGTAATATGGGGATGAAAATGACTCCCGGGTTGGGTATCTCTGGCACGTGTAATATTTTCAAGGACGTGGATGGGCGGAGGGGAGAGAAGGGGTTGGAGGATTTTCGAACGGAAAAGACGAAGTCAAAGACACGAGAAAAAATTATGGCGAGAATCCTGAAGAATCATTTAGGTAGAAGCCATGATCCAGTTACAGGATCATGCTTCAACCCCTGCTACTACAACCCCTGTATACGGTTGATAAGGAGAAATTGAGATGCACAAAACCCATCCGCATGGATGACGGTACTCGATAGGGGATTTAACGAAATTAAAAAGAAAAATTTTAAAGCTCACGATCATCATCGTTCATTCTTACGAGGCAAATTATGTAATTGATTCAAATTTGTTCACCCTCTATACACCAAAGCTGTACGTTTATGGGTATTATCCTGTCGACAAGAGACGAATGAGACGAGACGCTTTCAACGTCGCCAGACCAGCAATCGACGAACGCATGAAGGGAATCTACCACTGGAATAAGATTTGGGCCAAAGGTCACCGTGGAAAACCCTAGGATCGCTTAAGCCTGATGGCCCTAAGGGACGTGACTTGGTCTAAGCTATTTCCCTTGGATCCCTCAGCGAATTCGATACCCTTCCTGTCAAAGGGCAGATGCGATTGGCCTGCATAAACTCCGTCGTTCCAGTCACAAGGAGGAAAAAGGACGCTCCCGTATTACAGGAATAATCCAAGACACTTTACTTAACTTTCTCTTACAGGTTCAAACGACGGAGGTTCGGTAAGCTCAAGTGCTCTCGAAAATTTGGGGAATCCATCAAATATACGAAATGGGTATCGCGTACTATTTTTTTTTTCTTGAATAACGAAAAACAAATTTCTCTGCAAACTTATATGTATATCCACAATCTCCCATAACAGGCCAGATGCTTTGACGAGATCGTTAAACACGTTTTCTCTCTTCCCATCACGCATGATAGCAATTAAACCAATTCCTTAATGGGGAATGGAGTGGGGTGAATGAGTGCGGCTAGAAGAGGGGAGGGGGGAGGGTTTTAACGTCGAGGGCAAAAAACGTATTGAATCGCAGGATGTGAGTCGTAATGTCGATGTGTCTTTTATTTTGTGGCAGAGAGTGCGATGCTTGGTGTGAGTATGGAGAGTAAGTGTTTGAGAGAGAAAGCGAGACAGAGAGAGAGAGAGAGATAGAGAGTGAAAGAGAGCGAAGAGCGTGGGATGATGCTCGATTGTTCTTCCGCGGAAATGACGTAGCTCTAATAACTCCTTAGCCCGAAGTGCCGGTCTTTCGAGAAATAATACAAAACCAAAGTAACAAGGCGGCCATTTTTCTATAGCGATTACAATTTCTCGTGTCTTTACGTCATAATTATCATAACCTAATTACTGTCCACCCTACCTGATGTCATTCAAATTTCAAGATAAATAACCTTTTTTTCCCTTTTAATTTTCCCTTTAACTTTTCCTATCATTGTTCACCAAGACGTTTCAGCTTGACCTAATCGCAGACCCCCCCCCCCCCGTGCTCGTTTAGGCAGTTACTCTGTTATTTATCAGACACCGGATATCGTATGAGATTCCCAGTAGAGCCTATAGAGTTCATTCGGTAGCAGAGTCACTGTACGATTTTTTCAACAGAGTCCAATTTCCGGTTGATCCGTCGTAGACACATACAATTCCGAGAACTAGGTACTTGCGACTCCACTGATTTCATCTTCGTCCTTGATCCCCCTTTTTTTTCTTCATCCTCATCTACAGTCTTGGTATACAGGATCTGCTAGGAGTAGCAGTAGCAGCAACAGCATCAACAACGTTAACGACTACTCCTAGGACAGTTTCTCGGGATCCTGTAAGTGTACGTTAGGGGGGTTGAAAAAAAAAGCCACAAGGGTAGTGTACCGAGCTACGGGTGCACCTCCTTTAAAAGTTTCTCCTTGTATCTGTCCTAGTAACCAGGAGCGTTATTTTACGAGAGGAAGTTACTGTCTAGTAGTGAAACCCAAAACCACTGTGAAATCACCTTAAACCCAAACGAGGGGGAGGGGACGCCTCCATCCCTCCCTGGACTACTCCCCTTGCTCCGTCTTAAAGAAACACTTGAAACTAGGGTCAAAGTGGATTATCATTTCGGATCTTAGTTGCATCGGGATGCCTGGGTAAAACCTACCCGGTAGTTCCGTACACGTAGAACTTCCCGGGTAGCCTGGGTCTTACGACACCCCAGGGCGCCACTAGGCGAACTCGTATCTCTCTCTCTCTCTCTCTCCCTGTGCTTAACAACAAAGAAATTCTCGGAATCATGCAAATTTGACAAATCTTCCTACGCAACGTCTCCTGGTATATATATTGTACTACGCTATGTAGTATATATATATATCAGCTACCAACCTATATTTATATATTTAGAGTAGCTACATGCTTCACGTCGCAGAATATCCCCAGCATCTTCCAAAAAGATTTTCACTGCTCCTCTCACCTTAATGGATTGTACTGGAGAATATATAAAATTGTAGCGGGGAGGAAATAAAAGAAAGAAAAAGAAAAAGAAGAAAAATACAAGTAAAAATGAAAAATCATCTCCATTATCTTTTACAACGAATTATGGTTATCTGCCCGAGATAGTTAAATTTTTATCTACCTACGAGTATCATCCGATGATTTCTCTTAGCTGCTAATGACTGTTAAAATAAATCGATGCACCCTTTTACTCTCTTTCGAACGTATCAGACCACATATCCGTATAGTCCATTCATCCGTGACCTTTTACATTGACCTCTCGAAGGTTTCACCCATGACGAATCTTACGCGCGAGTGTTTTTCTTTTTCTTCGAGTCTTCAAAAGTCGTCACGGAGTCTCAGGTGGGTCTTGTATATGACAAGATGACGACTCCCTTGTATCAGGGTCTTTGTAAATGTCCCGAAGACTCGCAGGCAGTAAGCCAAGCATAAAATCATTTATCTCCGGGATAAGCATGGAAGAATGACACTCTTTCTTCCGTCTTACATAGATTTAAAGTTTCTCTCTCTTTTTTCTTCTTTCTTTTCTTCCTCTTCTCCGTCTTTCTCGGTCACCTTAGCCTTCCCTTTGCTATAGCTCCTTCCAAAGGCACCGTGTTCATAACTTATCTCGGTTACCGGCAGGAAAGTTTTGTATCCCATTCTTCGCTGGGGTCCAGGACATTGGATGCTGCTGCAATCCATCAAGTCATCTCGTCGAGTCCGTCAGTCGCGACTTGAAGATACTGCCTGTTAAAATTGCTTCACTTTTGTACTGCTTCTCTTTCTCACTCCTGCCTGTCCTTCGTATATTACAAAAAGCAGGACACTCTGCGAGTGTGAGAGAGAGAGAGAGTGAGTGTGATATTTGTAGGATCGATATGGGATAACGACAAGTAGCAAGGGGATGTGGGTATGAAACGACCGTAGAGGGATATTAAAGTTATGTGTTTTGCATAATACCTCCTTGTTAAAAAAAAGTTAACTTTTTTTGTCTGCTTTACCACAGACACCGGTATCTCGGATAACCCCACTATCTTATATCGTTTGGAAAATTCAAACTTCTTTTCCACTCACGTCCCGTCGATTCAACCCAAAAGCTTCTTCCCATCTGCTTCCCGCTAGCGGTAGATTGGACGTTCTTTATAGTTCAATTGTTCCAGGACCAGACCGAAATGCCATTGGCCAACTGCCAGTTGCGGCTAATGAAACTGAGGCAACTGGAATATAATTGTAGATTGTTATTGTGATTATGATAATTTTGAATTTTTTTTCCATCTCATATTTACCGTATCGTAATAACTTTTTTGGTCTTTAATAAATTTATTTTCTCACCTGGATACAGAATTTGATAGCGGCTGTATATCCGTATGTCTATACACATATAAAATGGTGTAGGTAACGTAAAAGGCTGGATCGTTAAGAATGTAAACAGAAGTAGCTCGTTAATGGAAACCGCAGACATCCAAGGTATTGTCAAGAGCGATTAACCCAGTTTGAAACTAAAGGGGCTAAATGGTGAGGAGGGAGTACGGTAGAAATCACGTACGGTCTTATCTGCATCCGAGCTTCCGGTTGCATAATTTCCCAGATAAATTTCAACGTGGCTACGAGATGTTCCTGGGAATTAAAAAAAGATATATATATATTAAGAGCCACGTACGAAGCTTTCGTATAAGTATACTTGCACCTCGACGAAGGTCCGAAGTTGGTATTAGATTTCATCCTGAGGCTTTGAAACGTGTCTGGCCCATTACGTGTTTCCCTGTCAGTCTGGCTGCTGGCTCTGGCGAAATCGTTAGAAAACGGGAAAAACACGTAAGACTCAACGCGAAGAAAAAAAAAAGTTTGGATTTTACGAGGTTCGAGGAGCACTAGTTTAATCCTTCAGGCGCCCTGGCCTAACGCCAACCGCAACTGAGAGAATTGAAAATGATTGTTACTCCGATGAATGCTACGAAGATAAATTTTTCTTTTAGTATTATAAAAAAAGTTCACATTGTCGTCCGATTGACCTGTCGTTTTAATAACTTGGAAATTCATTGGAGCAAATTTTTTGTGAGAAAGAAAAAAAGGCGACTGCTTTTTCTCATTCAAAAAAATAAATCTTGTGATTATGGAAATTCTTTGTGTGTTCGCTAAAATTTATCTTATCTTCCATCCAAGATGAATTTCGAACGTTTTGGAAATTCCAGGCCTTAGAATTTCGCTGAATCCTCTTACCGTGCCAGACTTAATCTAGAAAGCCGATAATTATAGAGTTTGAGATAACCTCAAAGGAGCATAGAAAGCTTTATCCGTGGAATAACGCACAGGATGTCTAATGTGTACACACTGGGCCGCCGGGAATCTATATTAGAAATTAATTTGCATTTAGATAGAAATAACAATGGCACTAGTTAGATTTGCGTTTTCGCCATAGGCATTAGGTCATATCACATTATCCAGTGTAAGGAAACATACCAATGCAAAGTCTCTAGCAATTCGGGCTCCCAGACGTCTATACTTCGTTCAAGTTAATTCAAACGTTCCCAACCGTCAGCACTCAGTCCCAAGAAAGTCCAGGAACTACGGAACGTGGAATGGATGGACTTTGGATATGGATGAACCGACCGTATAGAATTGCATTTTATAAAAAAGTAGAAACGTTACCATATACGTATATACATATCTGGTTACATATATGTATCCCCGTTCCAGTTAACATACGTGAGTCCTGAAGGAATAGTAGCGACGTTAGATTTCGTCGAGGAGGAGAAGTCTCTCTGTACTTTAAAGTCACTCAACGTATATACAAAGTCTATGCGTTTAAGTATCCTCGAGAACAAGGCTCAATGGATACCATATAGGATATCTGAAAACAAAGGCTTTGAGCTAAAAGAAGAATTAAAAAAAAGAAATTTTAATACTATACTGCAAGCCAGTGAATCTCAGGAATGACGAGCGGCTGGTTGATGCGATTTAGATATATCCCAACGATTCTTTTCCTTCTTCCTCTTTTTATTGGTATCAGGTGAGTAGTTGCGAGAGAGAGAGAGAGAGAGAGAGAGAGATAGCGAGAGAGTAGTAGAGAAAGACAGGGGACAGTGTAAACCTTTCAAAGGGATACCCGACGCGATGAAAGGCTTGGTCTGATACAATGGAAAAATGCGCACCGTGCTGCTGTGGGTCACCGACGTGTTATTATCAAACAAAAGGGGGGGAATGGCGTGCTGGAAAGTGTAATAAAAAAGTAAATAGAAACGAGCGAGCTTAAGGTATCATATACCTGACAATGCAGAGATCAGAGAGCGGGGAGCCAAAGGCCATGGCTTGGCTTGGTGTCATTGTCTTCCGCGCGGAGCGCTGCTGGGCCGTAGCGCGGAGGTGAGTCTGTCGCGTCTAGAGTCTTACATATTGTATAGTCTATGGACTTTGAAGGGCATAGCGTAACGGAGAGCACGCGTGGGACGCTTCACACGTGTATATCCACCTCGACGTTTCTTTCTGCAAGAAAACCCAGTGTCCTACGTCACTTCCCGTTAAATTTGAGAAGAGACCACGTCAGCCTGAGTGACTCAGCCACGAAGGAACACGTACAATTATTGAATTTAATATGAATCCGCAGTGAGTACATGAGCACGGGCTCCGCTTTGACGCAGACGGGGCAACGCGTAGCGGCGGTTAATCGAAACTATCGAAAATATCAGCTGCAGCGTACATGCTAAATTTATATCGGTTATTTATTTCTTTATTTATTTTTTTATCAGCGTATTTATTTCACACGGATCATTGCTTACTTTGTCCTTCTCTCTTTCTCTCTCTACACATGTGTATATATATATATATATATATTAGCTGTATCCCTTTGCCATACGCAAACGAAATTTCCACGCTGACGTGTGCTGGTTCGATTCGTCAAATTCCATATAAATGGGAAATACGTCGACGGAAACGGTCCAACGGGAAATACTCCGAATGCCCTCGGGATTCTGCATCGACGCAGCGTATCGTGGCGCTCTGTATACATATATCCTTTACCGTTCGTGCTTTTCACACGATCCATACGTTTACTTCTCCAATCATTTTATTGGATCCGTATACTGTCCGGTGATTTCCTGCCGCGTATCGTCCTACGCTAATTAATTAGCCCACAGCACCGATTGCCTAACCTGAAAATTATACGAGTGACGAGTCCAACCTAATTGTTCCCGGTTCTGAGGTACAGCCGGAAGTTAAGAAGCAGATAGAAATGGAAAGATGGTCTTGCAGGAACGATCGCGCCGCCATAAGGCGACCCTAACCAGATCAGTCTAAAGATAGGGCCTCCTCAGGCGTCTTCGGCCGTCTTCGGTCTTACCAAGCCGAGGATTACCCGTGGGAGAGTCCCACACGGGGCACACACCGGAACAGACTTCCCGCCTCCTTACCCCTCAAAACTTAAAAGTCCCGTCCCAGAACGGAAGTACGGGGCAGGTGAAGATTGCCAAGGAGGCCAAGGGTCGACGGCTACGTCGTCTTCTTGGCATTAGTCATATCCCAGTCGAAAAGGACAACGGCCTACCCGTCCCATACAGTAAATATTTTTTATTCCATTCCGCCCCCACGTTCACCCCTATTCGTTCCCCTGAATTCAACCACCCTACGTCCTACCCTTGTTACCCACACGTCACCCAGATTCTATCCCTATGGAAAAAAAATTGCATACGCGAGCGCATGTCCCTCCCCTTCGTTCTCGTTCGCGGAAACAAGTGAATTTTTTTCAAAAAAAATATAAAAAAATAATCTACCCTCAGCTGCTCCTGCCTATACCTAATTATATAAAATACAATATACACTGTGTCCGGATTTTACCACATGACCTGCACACTTAGCCCCTCACTCCTTACACACATATGTATACGTAATACACTTGAGACTTTTCCCACACTCTAAAAAGTATAAATATTTATCTCTTCCATCCACCTTCCACGAGGGTTCCCTCTTACGTCTCAAAGTACTTGTACAATGTCTCATAACACCTACCGTAAGATCTTTAATGTCCCAGCCCTCCGCAGGAGTGGGAGATTACAGTAGATCTTGACTAATTGGTGATAAGGACACGCGAGCTTCGTCACAATTTTACTAAGGGTCCTTCATACATACCCAATACTTACCAGTAAGCCAGGGAGAAGGATTAACTCATTATAAATCTAGTATAAAATGAATACTAAACACACACAGTATCTAAAGAAAAATATAGTAATTAGATGTAGCATAAAATTAAGCTTATAAATCCTTCATTTGCTCTAATTGCATCGTGCCAGATTACACCAGTCGGTTTAACAGTCTAGGATTAGCACAGGCAGAATGTCAATTGTACGCTGTGTTTATCGGAGGCGATAGGTTACGCACCGTTGGGTTGCGGTATCTCTGCCAGGATCTGCTAGGGATTGGTTGAGTGGATAAATACGTGTGTGTGTGTGTGTGTATATATATATATATACATATATATATATGTATTTGAATATGGCAAGGAACCAATGGACACCCCTCCCGCCCTCCACTAAAGCCCAAGTATACCCAGTGTGTACCTCATCAAAGAAGCAGTCTGAATCTCTCCTAGGGAATCTCAGGTGCGCAGTGCTGTCATCCCGCTAGGCTTTGAACTTCCAAGCAGCAGGCAGGTTCGTGAGAATACTTACGGCAGAAGTGCCGCGAATATGGGGTATTCCTCGTATGCTTGTCAAAAGGCATTAACCGTGCCTTCATCAGATTTACCATGAAGTGGTACCGCGATCGACCGATAAACGTCCTTACGCTACCCCACTGATTAGGTATAGCGTGTTTCTAATGAATTTCCCAGTCTGGCTGGAGATCTAATCATTTACATTCAGGATTCGGTCGCTTTGTGTTATATATATGTATATACGTATGTTTGACGTTACTTACCGTAGGAAGCTTAGAGATAACGTCCTTGTGCCAATTAGTGAAATAGTCTCATTATCGGCTGTGTATTACCTCTGTTTGGAGTTTATGTTTTGGGTTTTTTTTTTCAAAGAGGGTTCATATATTTTGGTTACGATAGTCGAGCGTTGATTGTGCTTTGGTTTTATTGGAGGAAAAAAAATTTTTTATTGTCCTACCTGGTCATTCCGATTGGACAGTGGTTTTCGCACTCGCCACTCAATTACCATGCAAATTCTGTAGGGAGTCGACGTTAATGTCTATCGGGTGGGTTTTAGTTTAAGCTGTAAATGATATTAGTGTATAATTTTGATTACGTGTAAATTTGTCTTTTTTTTTTTTTGACGCATCAAGAATTAACGGGGTTCGCCCACATCACTTTTAGTTATTTCGTATCTCTCTTTCTTTCTTTTTCGGCTCTGGCTTATATTGGAACTTCCTGGCGCGCACGATGGCCATCTGCTTTTACGGCTACTAAAAAAAAGTGCCGGTCCCTGGGTAAAGGTCTTACGATACTTTAAGAGAGTCCCCTCGTGAACGGAAGAAAGTGTCATACCGAAAATAACCCGGGATATATCCGGGATTAACCGCGAAAATGGTAACCCCCTTCTTCTATAAGTCAACCTTTTTTTTCTTCTTTTTTCACTCTCAGCACCTTTTCGATCTCAATTTCTATAGTACGTTCGGCGTAATGACAGTTAGAGGGGGGGAACTTGTGATGGTTCGGTGGTCACAGAGAATTGAAGATAAAATTCTGAATTTCTTGTGTGCTTTGGAAATTAAGAAAATTCAATGTCTCCATTTTCATAGAGTAGAATGTAATGATTTTTGGTTCCTTATTTCAAAGTTTTTTTTTCTATGTTTTAATCAATTACGTTTTGTAAGAAAAATGTGGGATTTTTTTTTAATCCCATGTATAACTCGTGCCTTCCCTATTAATATTATGATTATCGTCACCGAACCTCCTTAAGGATAAATGGTGCTTGCCATAAATCATAATAATAGGGGTGAATGCGATAGGGGTTTCCGGGTGAAATTCCCGAATATCTATGACGCATAGTCGAATTAGGGGCAGGGGTAGATATAGAGATGCAAAAAATGATTATTAAAAAAATGGCCTACCATAGTCAATGACGATTGGCTTTTTTCTTATGGGGGAAAATTTCCCAAAAAAAAATTCTGCCACCCTCGTATTTACGCGAATGGCGAACAAGCAGATTTCTTTTTTTGGAAACAACCCTTAGAAACTTCATCGCTGTCGCGTATCGTAAATCAAGAGTTTATAGCATTCCAGATGAGATTCCCCCAATACAGTCTGTTTCAATCGTAAATGTCCCGAATCAGCGTTACCACCATGAACCAGAGAAAAAGTAAAGGCAGTGATCGAACTACTTACCAATAAATTCAATTCCACGATCGCGCACGAATTCGTATAATATTTATAAATGTTCTCCAAACTTCGAAACAATCGAGCGAATATTTTAATTAAAAAAAATCCGTTTATTAATATAGAAATTAAATTTAACCGTTACCCCCATTCGATTGGCGATAATAATAAATCGAGTTTACCTAGGAGTTAATGAAAATTTCATAATTACCACAAACCCATTACATCGCGCTAAACTTTCACATACTATCGTCAGTTATGGTTCGCGCGTGGGAATCCCCGCCTAACGGGAATATTAATGCAGGTAACAATGTCGAAAATGCGCGAGCACGAATCGTCCCTGTGGCCCAATAAATGCCGAGAACCTCCACCCCTCGCTGTGCAAACGACACCATAATCTCGTCCATATAATGAAAAAAAAAAAAAAAAATATCGTAATACCAACCTAGAAGCACCAACGGTCGCGCAGCGTTACCACAGCTGTATCAGTAAAAAATCTTTACCGCCCATGCGTACGCCTCCTCGCTCGACGTCGCTGTCCGCCATGATTTTCAGTCCTACGTGAAATTGAGTAAGAATAAAAAAAAAGCAGCACAGACAAAAAAGGAAAAAAAGAGAAGAAAATTCATGGAAAACTTGACGGTTCTATTAAAAAGACAAAAATCAGTCTGATAAGGGTAGCCATAACAAAAATTTATCTCAGTTCGTTAACTAGATTTCTTTTTTTTTTTGCTGATTTTGCTTGACCTCGTTCAATCTTCTACGCCGTTTAATTATTTATTACGTCATATGGATTCAATTTTGATACCACTAAACGGCAGTTCGCTCCGACTGATTAGAATAGAAGAAGAAGATGAAAGAAGAAACAGTGTTTATTATGTGTGTCATCGTAGCAATGGCTCTGTGTTTGCACGCTGTACATATTGAGATTAAGCTACAGTGATTTATGCGTAGGCATTTCAGTGCCTTGAAAATCAATATTTCTTTGTAGACTCGAAACGCTTGAGGTTAAGTTGGGCAGAGTATAGGTCGTCTCCGTCTTCCGTCGTGTCGCCATTCGCGAAGCCAGGCAAAGTTTTTAATTTCGTACGGTAATGGCGAGCCCGCAGCCAGATATTCTTTATTGCGGCCTTCTGGCTCCTGTGAACTTTGCCAAACTTTCCGTAGTCATTCTCCCACGTGTATATATGTATATACTATCCGACGATATATCGTATATGTATATAGCTTGAACGAAGGTGGAAAACTAGAAAGAAGCTTAAGGAGCAGTGCCTATATAACCTATAAGCTCTAACGTAGTAAGTAAAAGCGAACTATACCTCGAAGAATAAGGGTACACTACCAATCCCAAAGGAAAAGGGCTTAATTTAGGTTAGAAACCACTATTAATATCAAACTCCGGGGCCAAAAGGTGGTTAAGCTGGATAGGAAGTGTCTCGAGTAGTCAAGTTGTCTTATACTTGTAAAAGTTTCCGGTTTAAGTTGGCAATTGTGAAAAGTGGGCGATTCAAGGAATTCTTTTTATTATATTGTAACTTTTGCTTATAGTCTGTCTTGGAGAATGTCAATTTCCGGTTAGACAAACTTTTTCCGGTTTACTTACGTACGCTGCGTATTTCATAGTTTTTCAGGTCTCTCCACGTGGGACCTAACCACTCGTTTATGTTTTTGCAAGAGGAAAAAAAAGATAAAAAGGGAGACAGTGCAAGTTCAGACTATCGGAAGAAGAAAGGACTTGCTGAACCAACAAAATTAGTATTTTCTCGCTTGGGCAAGCACAAGCGAGTCTCCACGTAACGACATATACAAGAGGGGTAAAAAGGAGAAAATCAACCCTCCTATATGAGCAACAACAATTGTTTACCTTTCGTAACGATAACGTTGTTCGTTCGAGTCCAAAAGCTGCTTTGTCGCTTTTCACAATACCTTCTGTCGCTACTATGCGAACAAAACCGAACCTTGATATCTCTCTACGCCAAACACATACCTGTACCTTCTTTTTTTTCTTGCTGTCACCTTATTCCCTTTCACGTTCTTACTTTCTGCGCCGTCCCCCCCCCCCCCCCCCAGTACTCCGTTTGGAAACTGGCAATTGGAAATGTAATTGAATTTATCACGATTTTTCTTTTTCACTTCGGCTGTTTTTACACTTCGAGTGAAAACCGAGAGACACTTAGGATTTATAGGTTAGGTTTATCCGTTTGTCTTTTTAAAGAAAATTCTTCTTCCACGCCTGCATATTACTAATTCACGTTGTTTGGACGTACAAACTGATATAGACGTGCTGTCTTGGCACAGTGTGGTTATGGCTTTTGTTTATTTTTAATTCGTCTTGCCAGTTTTCACGCAATCGATGCTTACTTGTCGTCAGATCGTCCCCGCGTCATTGCAGTTCGCGTAGCGACGACGCCAACTTCAGACCGAAGCGCCATCTCGATCCTATCGAATGTCACGTGCCGCCTGAAGTTGCACGCTAATTTGAAGGAGAATCGAGAAGACATTGAAATTTCCATATCGCCGTCGTAAACAAACCAGCCCTGATGGGTGGTGAATTGTTTTTATTTCTGCATATTCCGCTCCACTTTTATAGGTTATGTATACCTTTTACGATCGACTGCATTTCTTTGCTCTTTATACGGAATATTCTCGCGACGATCTCGCCAGACAATTATATTTAACTTTTGTTACTCTTTGCTGTTTTCGTCGACTCATAAGATTGTTATTCTGTATCCAATATATATGTATACACATATATATCACTTTTATGGATTCGTTGGAAAACTTGTCTACGTGGCTGGTTTATTTAATGGGATACGTTGTACCACCACGAATTCGATTTCCGGACCACTTTCTCCTTTGGACACGAGAGGAACGAAGACAGGCTTATACAAAAATTATTACCAAAGTCAAATGCACCACAGGGGATGATGTCGTCGCGTGGGCTTTCCCATCAACTTGTTACTTGGTAAACAAGCCAATGGATGTCACTCGTCCATAGTTATTTTTATTTCTGAATTTTTCTAACAGACTTTTACAAAATACATGTCTGCCGTGCGCGTTCGCCTTTAAACCTATTTTTCAAGTTTTTTTTTTTTTTTTTATAAATTTTTGTTCATTCACGATACTTTAACGATTCTTCTGCCCATTTGTTTCTTTTTTTCCATGTAAATAAATACTAGCCGATAGAGTGGCGGGAAATATGAATTCCCTCTAAAAGCATAGCAGACAAAAAAAAAAGTACCATTCATACTCCACAACCCAAGGACTTTGCTGGTCGATCAATGAAAACTGCATTTGCCTCGTAACTATTTATTTTCATCGCGCTCCTGGCAGAACCGGTCAGGGTCGTTCCAATGGCAGTGAAATAAAAAGAGAAGAAAACAAGGAAGCGCAAAATGTAGCTTCAATGGAGGTAACGCGTAAACGGCCTGTTGGCTACCACGAAAATGCGCTGTAGAGGAGAAAAAAAAAGAGACATTAAGCACCTATTGGATGAGGCTTAGAAATAATCGTTACCCGTGATAACTTTCCATCGTGATAAATTTTCCAAAAATACGTAAAACAATCAATAATCATCGCGATCGTCGAAAAACATTAATTTCTCCATAAATGACATACAGTTCGTTATAATCCCATAGTAGTCGCCGTGGGGGTACAATTATTCTCATTTGCTCGTATCACGTATATAATAAAGGCAGTTACACAGGTAACGACTTGAATTATCGGAAACGTACTTTCGCACATAAATTACA
>JARPRH010000708.1:292810-303359 GCA_031763665.1 Calameuta haemorrhoidalis
TGGATTTAAACGAATTGATCGGAATGGAAGGCGAACCCTTCGTTATTTCCGTTTCGGCGGCTGGAAATCCGGCTACTATTACCTACACTTGGACAAGGGATGGTTTACCCTTAAGCGTCGGTGCCAAGAGGATAACAGCGAGGGGTCCAACCTTAAATATCACCAGGTTGGAACGTTACGATGCCGGTACATATATCTGTGAAGCAATGAACGAAGAAGGCACTACGTTTTATCAACTGAACTTAACGGTTCAATGTAAGCAGAGAGATATATAGGACAGACAGTAATATACGTAGTGATGCTTTTAGCTAGATGTAAACTCATTTGCTTCCTCGGATTTCTAGATCCGGCAAAGATCAAACGCACCTCCATTTCCGGTATCATCTACCCGGCAAATACAGAGGCGAAACTGTTCTGTGAAGTAGATGGCAGTCCCATTGGTGATGCTTATGTCACTTGGTATAAAGAAGGTTCCGCTAGCAAACTCTCAGGACGTTACTTCACGTCCTTCTCGAACAAGACATCCTATTTGCATATTGAGAATCCTGGTCAGGAAGACGTAGGAGAGTATCAATGCAACGTTAACAATGGGATCAGCAACGTTACTTCGGAACCCATCTTATTTATAACGGATTGTACGTCCCGAATGGATTTTTCTTTTGAAATAGAGCAAATTCTATTTTTATTCGGAATGTATCCATCTCTTTTTTTCAGTTAAACCGGAAATGGCAAATCCACCGTTAACGAGAAAAGCAGCTGCCAACAAGGGTACGAACGCCCGTTTATACTGCAAAGCACAGGGTTCACCTTTGCCACTCTTTACATGGTTTTTTAATGGAAAGTCGATCCTGCCTAATTTGACTGATCAAAAATATAATGTGAGTCATATCGAGGTGAGTTCAGTTATTTCTAATTTAATATCTAAGGCAATCCAGTCGTTCGGAATTTAAAGGAATTCAATGTTACTTCGCAGATATCAAAGTTGTATTCACAGTCGGTGCTTACTATCTTTCGCGTGTCTTCCCATGATTATGGGAAGTACGAATGCAGAGCTCAAAATAAAATAGGATATGCCTCGGATGAGATATACTTAGACGTGACGTCACCGCCTGATAAACCATCGGACTTACGAGTGTACAACGTGACACACGATTCTGTAACTTTAACATGGAAAAAAGGTTTTGACGGAGGCCTCCCTACGTCCCATAAAATAAGATGGCGACAGGCATTAGATTACGAAGACAGATATTACTACCTGGATGTATCACCTGGTGATTACAGTGCAGTTATCACAGGATTATCCCTGGGGACCTACTATGTTTTCAGTGTCAAAGCTATAAATGCCAAAGGCGAGAGCGGCTACCTTCCGGATTTGACTAAAGTACAGACGCTACGTAAGTTACAATTCTGTCTAGGAAATCGATACACACTTCATCACGTTACACTACCGCATAAATATCCAAAACACAGTACACGGAAGTAATGCATATCAATAATTATACGTTCGTGTCGGTGGAATCTGATTGAGAAGGAAAATATAAAGCACTAAGAATTTAGAAGAAAAAATAGCATGCAAGGCATCACGTGTATACGTCTAGAAAAAGCTCTAGTATAATTCATTACAGTATATCTGTTAGTAAGCAGGAAAGCTAATTTCATAAAATAACATTTAAAAAGTGGGGCATAAACGGTCTGCATGGTTTGATATAATAAAAATAATCAGTAAACACTTTAAAGTTACAATAGACTTATGAATGATATTATGATATATTATTCATGTATAATATATAGAGTAGTAGAGTTAGTATACATAGACTGTAGTACTGATGCTGAGGAATCCCACGTGAACTACGTGACAGCATGATTGTCATCGTTTGTTGTCTTCGAGGCTGTAAAAATCATTTAGCCACAGTCGTATGTCGCTCTGGGAGTATCGTTAACGATCATTCATTTTATTTTTCGTTGAATCACCAAGTTTCAAAATAATTTGATGACTAACAATCCATTTTCCGTCGAAGCCAGTGCATGTGTAACATTTTGGGTGACGGGGAATTGGCTTGGGTTACAGGCGAGGTACCACCCACCGAGTTGCCAGCCAGCGAGACTAACTCTTCCTACATCATCGTCATAATCATCGCTGTTTCCGCCTGTGCTTGTCTGCTCATTGCCACGCCCATAGTCTATGTCACCTTAGCGTCCAAAAAGAAGGCCCAACGTTCTGGTAAATATCATTGTGCAATTTTTTCTTTCCTCGTTTCCTAGGGCCGAACACTGCGGAAAATCTGCCGGAGGTACTCCTGGAGAAGGGCGACTTCCCGATGAATTATATCTATACGGTTGCTGCCACTTCCGTCGTCTTTTTTATCGTTAATCTCTTCATCATGTTATGGTACATTGTGCGAAAGCGAAACAAAGCTCGTAAGTTGATAATTCGGTTCTGTTCGCATATAAAGAAAGTGGGGAGGAACACGTTGAAGATACGTGTGGAGTATATAATGTATATTATAAATTTATAGATTACAGACTATGCGGATAGGCTAATTGGATTATTGATTAATGCTAATTATATATTTTTTTCTTTTTTTCTCTGTTTAGGTATTAATAAGTCCCAAACTACGGACATGTATGCACCATCAACTGTCAATGGCGACACCATGACTGGTGAATTAAGTTCGGTCTCGGATGAGAAGAGCGACGTTAACTTCGACGCTAATGATTATGTGGTCAGTGCGATCAGTCAGTATGTTCTTAGTAACAAGTAATTGCGGAGGGTAGGTTTGAGTTCTGTTAACCCTTTTTCTGTCCCACTTATTTTAGCACTCTTTCGTGGAATCCGCCATTCCGCATTGCACGGTACTATTCTTTCTATATATCTCTCTCTATTTTTACTTCTCTTGGTCCATTGAATTTTATGTGGTACTTAACCAACCTCATCTTTACAATTTCTTGTTACAATGAAACATCTTCAATCCGATTCTGTTTCAGTAGTACATAGGTACTAATTTCTCTGATAAAACCTCTCTTCTGCAAGCTCTTAATTTTTTCTGTGTAATCGTCTTAATTTTAAGAACGTCTTAACTCCTTCTGGTGGTGGTACATCAGAGGCAATTCAAATATAAAAAATATTATTCTTGATGCCTTGAGTAAGATGTAAATGTAAATTTGCATTTTGTGTTTAATATTTCATAAATATCAATGCTAAAGATACAATGAAAAAATGTAGGTAGTCCAACAATAGATATGCGATAAGGATAATATCAACTGTATATTTTGTTAATAAATTTTATAATTGTTTTATTAACAGGACGAGGGGCGGAAAACTGCAGCTAGCACCTATCTAATAGATCAAAGTATACAAGACTTTGGTAAAAACAGTTTAGAAATGCAAGTTCATCATCAAGGAACTTTGAGCAGACGTGGTAACCACGTGCACGGAGTTTTGAATATGGATTCTCCGCCCCAAAGAACAACAGCCAGTGGAACACTCTCGGGTGCGTCATCTACAACTGCTACTCGTCTCGAGAATCTCGATAGGTGCCGAAACCTCTCAAGTTTATCGCTCTTGGTGTCTTCTCGTATCGCTGGCCAGACTCATTTGCTCTCGATCACATTACGTCGCTCGTTACACATGAAATTATTTATTACTATATGCTTGCTGGCTAATTATCCACCTTAGATAATCATTAATTAAACCCCTAAGATTTCAAAAAAGAGATAGAGAACCGGCACGAGAGAACGGGAAGGGAATATTTAGTGGAGGAAAGAAAATTAAGAAATAAATTGGATTGTTAGATCCCACATAGAAAGACCATCCAGATACAGTATGATCACGGCACGCTGCTCACTCAAGGCATGCTCGCCCTTATCACTACTTCTTTCCGAATCTTGTGAAATTTAATGTTCACAACATGCATGCTAATTTTAATACGTAGATCTAATTTATTTCACAAGTCCGTTCACGGTCTGGCCAGTTCTTGTCCGACCCCCTCCCCCACCCCCCTTCCCGATTGTATTTTGTCGGTTCGATGTCACTAATAAGGATGTCGATAGGACACAACAATTTTCATACTAGTATAACTCCACACTATAAAGATCAAATTATCAAATAACTAATTATTCGATAAACGAGTGAATGGCTGTGTGATAAAATAAAAGAGAAGCACAGTGTTAATTTGTAAATTGTATAAACGATTTAAAACAACTCGACTCAACTAGACGGTCGACATAATCGCGAATGCGCAATTTGCGAAGAATTTACAATGAGATGGCAAAAGAGGAGAGGCACGCGAGCTGATATACGCTTGTGGGGTTTTTTTATCGACGACCATGCATGTTTTCTTAACCCTTGCATTAAACAAGTCAAGTAATCTAGAGCTAAGACATGTTATAATTTTCACTGTATCTTTACAGTCTCGAAATCGAGCTACATCGGGAATCCGAGTCCAGCCCCACCAACAGACGTGAACTTTTACAGCGTGGAGATGGACAATGGCCGATATTTGGGATATGAGGGAAACTCGAGCCCGGCCCCAGTGATGGGGGACCCGGGCCCAGGCGCATACTATCCATCCCTGGGACCCACAGGGCACATCGTAGCGCATCCACCAACAGGGACGGGGACCCTGACAAGAAACAGGACTCTTCCTCGTCCAGTCCCCCCCCCAGACGTCACTGTTATGACTGCAGGAACAAAGTCCCCCATACCGCCCTCGGTACCCCCCCCGCCAGCTACATTTGCACGTGCGGCCCCCAACCCCGTACATTCCCACGGGCACCCATTGTCAACTTTCACCTCGACTCCAGCGTACTCTGACATTGACGGACATCTTGTTTGAGGTTCGCCAATATCCGCCTCGAAAAGACTCGCTGCCTCCTTAGGATGCACCAGAGATACTTCGGAAGATGATTCCGTCGACTCCGAGGAGAGCACGCGCCTATAGATCCCGAAAGTGTTGTATAGATTTCAATGAGTATCCAACAGGCATTTACTCAAGCTCGGATAACGCGGCGGCGAATCGCGACCTTGCAACTTATAAATATATACATATATAAATATATATATATACATATGACATTGTGTTACTCGTGCGGAGACATTTCGTTATGTACAGATTAGTTTATAAGAACCAGTAAGTTTAAGTACGACGACGATGTTACGACTGTAAGAATCAATCGGTACGGACGAGACACGGGATACTAGACTGGGCATTTATACTTCATTTTAATTCCTTTTTTTTTCCTTTTTTTTAATCCATGCACCATCCTCGATCTTAAGCGCAAGGAATATCTGACTAAGGACAGCCTGAGGAACTTTCCGGGGCACTAAATTGGCTCTGTTGTGTAATATTGGATTTTTTATACTTGAACAACTTTATGTACCGCGTGTCTGGAGACGTTCCGGCGCCGGGACGCTTTTCGTACCGTATTCACTGCCGCTCCAAAAAGTCAATAATACGCGTTGAATGATTTTACGATTTTTTTTTTTAAGACATAGCGCGATCGTTCCCGTAGTTAATTTTTTTTTATTCCGTAACATCCTTACTGACCTGCTCTATATTAATTAGCGAATTGTCGGGCGACGGTAGTTCAACGAGCGAGAGGTGTTTCCTATGTTCGAAAGTTAAAAGACAGTAACGACTGTAAGACGTGTTAAATGATCCAGGGAGCCACTCAAAAAAAATACACTAGATCTCGGGTATATCAGGAATGGTAAAACCAAGGCGTGAGATCACAATAAAATTCTGCGTGCAGATGAATTAAAAAAAAAAAGAAATTGTAAGATAGGTAATAGAAAATGACAAATATATAACATAATCAGTGGACTTTACTGGAAATCATCCGAAAGGCATAAAAAAAAAAGTGAGTGTCTTGGCGTAGTGATATCTTTGAAAAAGACAATAGTACATAAGTTTAGTTGTATACGTATAGTTAAATCCATTTAATTTAAGACAACTCGTACGCCACCCTGGCCAAGCCAAGTCGGTTGGTGAATTTAAAAATTTGCATTCGGGTTCACGCGCAAGCGGCGACACAACTCGGATCGTATTCCTGATTAGTGTTGCGAGGAAAATATTTGTACACATATTTTTGCATTTATTTCAATTGCATTGATTATTCATGTAAATAGAGTAAAACGGATACGTCTTGATATTTCTCACACTCCACAAGTATAATTCAAATGGATCATATGAGGGTCTCACTGTACCTAGGCTATAAATGAAAAGAAGCGCTGTAGGACACCTAACTAAGACTATATATGTATATTTGCAAAAAAAATTACTCCTGTTAATCGTATGAGACGACGATGTGTTTTACGTTTCTGTAGAGAAGCCTAAGTAGTCGACATATATATTTTTGAAAAAGTAAAAAACCTCATATGTTTGGCCTATTCTAGGTAATACTTTCGAAGCGTGCGACACACACGGAAATTTAAGCGGCCAACTCTCCGCCTCTACGTACTGCGAATAATAATTCCAGACACCCATTGTACATAATTCAATTCTAATGGTATACCTGAACATCGAATATCCGAGATGCATTTCTTTTATATCAATTAATACATTCTTACTCGGATCGTCATCGATTCCATTCGACTCTTTGTATCCTGTAAAAGCAATTTTCATTGTAAATTAATTTTACATCGGAATCACGTTATTGAATGGTATCGCCTACACGGATCTTATTATCGTGTTAAATTGTTTGAGGTATGATAAGATAAAGAGACAAGGTATCAAAGAAAATTGAGGGTATCGTATCCGGCGGGCTGTCTCTAGCTTCCTGCGTGTCCCATGCTTGAGTATCGTTTAAAAGTTTTATGAATGAACGTTTACTTAGCATATGCCATTGTTATTTGATTATTGCAATGATTTGTTACAGTAGAGTCTACAGGCTTAAAACGTGTATTGTTGACCGCTGTTGTGCGTGGAGCCGCGCAGACCGGCTTAGACTGATGATAAAAAAAATTCACGTATGCTCAATTAGAGAACATGTTCGCGCATAATTAAGAGTTCTATTTACATATACATGTTTTATATTTGTAATTAACAAAAAAAAATCATCTATACTTAATATTACCTGAAATTATTAGATTATGTAATCTCCAAAGTATTTGCTCATCAAAGTGCTAGAACATGTTAAAAAAAACGGGCCGATATTCGTCCAAAATGGTACCTTGGAGATGGACATACCATCTAACAGCACGGTATTTGATATTTTACATGATAATTCATAAATTACGTTGATTATTCTAAGATCATAGTCAATCCTAATTATACAATCATTAAGATATATGAGGATAAAAATAATCGTTTTAAATGTAAATAGTGTAAATACAAGACCTAGATAGATATGAAAATTGAAATACATAATGAATTATATCAAGCTACGAAGGAAATACACAACAACAACAACAAGAAAATCGAGAGCTTTTGTAATAGCTGACAATTTTATATCTCCATTTGCATTATTCAGTTTTACTATTATCTATTGATAATCTGTTAGCACCGATTGCACGTCCCTTTATAAAAATACACATACACACTTCAACTTGTGCGAATCCTTTAAAGAATTTTGACTTATGGAAAAGTGCAATTTTGCATTATGAACGAAACAAAAATTTAGAAACTTAACGTCCATTTGTTATGTACATGCGGCTTAAAATTGGATGGAAAAAGATGATATCTTTTTCTAAAATTCGAGGCTGAAGTCTTGAACCGAATTATTGGGTTAACTTTATACGCATAAAAAAAATTTTTGAATATGCTACTTCCATTTATGTGCCAACGTGTCGAGAATTAATTCGATATGCTGTGTTACAAATGTAAGTAATTCTTCAATGATACATCCACGAGCAAAACACAATAATTTAAATGACGTCGAAAACATGGTATTAAAATGTTCATTGATTGTCGCAACTTTTTCATTCATACGTGCACGTCGATAAAGCTCTCTCTAAATAAAAATAAAACCACATGTGTAATGTAATTAAATATCCAATCGGTATATTAATTATTGTATATATAAATAGTATTTTTACATTCTAATTCTAAATTCCATTTCCGATTCTAAATGGTACATTATTGTGTGCTTCGTCTGTCGCTCCTGCATTGCACAAGGAAAATCGTACTATATACGTACTGCTCGTAACGTTCGATAATTTTCATTAATCATTTTCATTGAAAATATTGGAAAATTCATTTTTTCTTCGTGTTCTCTCAACCTTCCCCCGACTCCCTTGAAACTTTTCTACCCTGTATACAAAGTGACACGATTTTGTCGGATACTCCCAAAATGAATTGCCTATTTGGTAATATTTTAATCAGTGGTACAGTTCAAGTCCTTTTTTTGTATCAATCTATGCGCACAATTTTTATTGGGCATCCTTGTAAAGTAAAAAAGGGGATAATATATTGTTATACGATATATTAAAAAAAAAAACCCATTGAAAGTTAATATAGTTTGGTGTGATGCGGTATGAAAGTACTTTGCCAAGATGTTATCTGTTGGGGAATATAGAAAATTTAATATTTTTATTTTCTGGAGCACGTATATTCATGACTGATGAATATAAAACCTCGAGGACTCGCGTGTGCACGGAGACAGAGTGAAGCTCAACACACTAGTCTTTAATTTAAAACCAAAGTAAAAAAAAAGAAAATTATGTAGTATTTAAGAATCTCCATTAAGTGTACACACTCGTGTGTCTATACAGATGTAACGACTATTAATGATTCAATCACTGTAATTAGATAAAGAAACGACTAACCATTATTATACAGATAGGTAAAATTAAGCCACTCATTATATGTATTTTATTTCTAATACGTTTTCCATCATGCAGCGTTAACGTTTTATCCTTAGGAGGTTTCGTCGATTAGCGATATCAATTCTGTATCTGTATATTGTTTTTCTATTGCAACTATTAAAACTGATTATAACATAGCGACTGGTTATTATATCCAAATGGACTCTTATCCTTCGTTATTAAATAAATCGTATGAAAAACTAAAAAAAAATTGTCTGATCCTCTATTCACTGAGTCATATATGCATTTCGTATCTATTCATCACATGGCGCATGGTTAAATTTTAGATAAAAAAAATACTTCAACTTCAGGTCTGAATATATCCTGTGCATTTGTAGAAAAAAAAAAAAGAAATTCAGTCAGCTTCTATGAATCATCCAGTATTCAGTTCACACTGCGTGCATATATCCTGTGTCAGTAATTCTTTTCACATAATCTGACACAATACCTGAAATTATAATTAGAAGAAAAAAAAGTTCTCGCGTGGCAAAGGTCAAATTTCTATAATAAAAATGCAAGTATTCACGGGTCAAGTGTGGAGATTGTTCAGATGCAATGAATGGTCCAAAAAGTCAAGGAGAATTATGAAATGGTAATTTCAAAAAATTTTTATTATGAGCCTAATTAATTTTCATGAATTAACTGTTTCGCATTCGCGCGTTCTAATATTTGGCATTGAATTGTTAATTTTCAGGTCGTCAGGTCAGACTGAGAGTGACAGTGATTCAAATCGTTTATCTAAGATCCTTGGTAAAACTTTCTTTTAAACAGAAATTTCATTGGTATTCAAAGAAGCCATAGGATTTTATGTGGTTGGCAAACTGACTAATGCGCATTTTTATGACCACACATTTCACTCTATCTAAGATCAAAAAATCTTCACTTCTTCCTCCACACACAGTTCTTACTACGTGGATTAATTAAAAGTACCTCTGTTGGGTTAGGCAGTTGAAACCTTTTATTTAGCTATGACCAATCCAGATATCTGATAGTGAAATTACCATTCTCTTGAGCAGCCTAATTGTTAATTTTCTTGATCCAAACAATCTCCACAATTAAAGGATCCCACTTGCAGTCACTTTTATTACGCTTGGTAGCTATATGTGTCATTCGCTTATCCTTCTCGAATGAAAGTCCCCGTTCCGGATGTAACGATGCACAGCCATTAATTTTAGCAAGTAAATTTTTCCCACATCACCAAACAGTAAACGTCGCACAATAAGCAATGACTTAATGACATAGACCTAGCGCGAGCTCGTATCTATTCATGGTTACTTATTTATAAAAATTTTCAATGGTACACTTGCATCTCATTCTTTTGGCTTTTTTCAATTTTATTGGGCAGAGAAATGAAAGTGTTCCTTTCGCTTCGTCGAGGATTCCTGCGGCCTTGGCCTTGCTACTGAGAAGAAACTGGTACTTGATTTGTTTCAATATATGAAAATAGTCATAAAGAAAATATAACCTCATATGATAATCTGATCTTCTCCAACTTGTTATCTTCTTCGTTCAAAATTCTCAAGCAGCTCCAAATTCTTTTAAATTTATATTAAAGCAGTGGTAATATTCCTCTTGTTTTTTATCTTTAGTGTTTTCTTCATTCCCTCAAATAGTTCACTGCACAGATTCGCAAGCTTTTCATCACAGAAGGAATACTTATTAAATAGAAAGGCCAAGGTACCGTGTGCGTATAGTTTGTTCGATAGTAATAGAACACCTGGGCCTATTGCTTTCCCTGTAAGTAAA
>JARPRH010000708.1:323645-335230 GCA_031763665.1 Calameuta haemorrhoidalis
TCAATCTTCTCAACTTGATTATTGAACTCGAGAATGTCTTGTGCTTCTTCCAGACCTCGACCACGATTACCAGATTCGAGTAAAAGCTTTTGCCATGAACCGCGCAAGTGTTGTAGTTGTTGTCGAATTTCTGGACTAGCTGGATGTTTTTGTGCCAGAAGAGTCTCGCCTTTTCCTAAGAAGGTACATTTTTTTTAGTGAAAGTGATACAATTATCTTTGGGTTATACAACAAGTTAAAGATACCTTTAATTTCTTCGATTCTACTTTGATTAGCTGCCAATTCAGCTTGGAAAGCTTGGTGCTTTTGAAGTTTCTTAATTTTATCTTCCAAACTGGATACTTCTCCTTTGGATGCCTCAGCCTCCAACTTCTTCTGCTTCTCCCCAATCCATGATTCGGCTTCTCCCACATCTCTTACAAATTGTGCATGAAGTAAGCTTGCTTCTAATCTTCTTCTTCTAGCGTCACACAGATTACGGACTCGAGTTCGTTTCTGCATGACTTCATTGAGTCGCCTAGCAATCGTCGGGGAGTCAAAGTGATTCTGTGCTAACAATTTGTCGCCATGTTCTTGCAACGCTGATAGTTTCTCCTCTTGGGTCACAAGCAATTTCTCAAATTCATTGTGTTTCTTCACCTGAGCATCAACTTCCTCGACGGATACGCCAAAGTTGTCGCCACTCAGAGCGGCTTCTTGCGTAGCGGACAAATTGTCCAGCTGTTTTGCATCACGTAAGAAGAAGTGCAGGTCGATTAATTGATCCAAGTGCACCTTCTTCTGCTGCCAGGCAGTATGTAATTTTTGTCTTTCATCGAGCAGTTGATTACACTTCTCTTCCACTTCCTACCAGAAAAAATTTTTAAGTATCACCATGTATCCCACGTTACGTAGTATCTTACGATGTCAACAACTAGGTAGCTGTTTTCATAATTTCTGCTAAACTTACCACAGCAGCATAATGGCCTGTTTGCACCATAGCTTCACCGAGATCAAGCACAGCGCTAAAACTGTCTTCTCGTGCTTCAATTTCACCCTTTAAAGCCTCGTGTTCTGCCTTCAAGGTCTGTGCACTGGCAGCATCACGAACTTTGTCCTCTGTAGACATAGTCGCGCGAAGACCAGCTGCCCAATTCATCAGATCGCGAACCTTCAGAGAAATAAAATTGAAGGTTAAGGATTTAGGAGTGAATAAAATATACCAACAATAATTTTCAAAATACCTGAGTTAAGAATCGCTGCAAATCGCAACTGGCCTGCAACTGATCCCTTCTGTGCGCTGATCTTTCCTTAAGCTCTTCCCAATTGCTTACAACAATTTGTTGCTGCTGATCTATATGTGTGGCATTATTTCCAGGGTAGAGAACCTGCAGTGTCGCTGCATCCTCTACTAAAACTTGCAGCTGCGCTTCCAGGGCGACCAAGTCATTCTCAAATCCTTCATGACGTCTTATCAGTGCCAAAACCGAATTCAAATCACGACCCAAATCCTCAGGTAAGGCAGCTTCCTTCTCTTGGATTCGAGATAAGGCCTCAGCGACATCCCGGTGAAACCGATGAATTTCACCAGCTGCTTGCAGTCGTTGTTCGCGGTGTTGAATAAGGCCGAGCAAATGTTGCCAGGATTCCCTAATATATGTTTAACATGATACCGTTAATGTTATTGCTGACTTTTATTTTTCAACATTCATGTGCAACAAAAAGCCATTTGAATAAATTTCTAATAAGATTAGTAGCAAATACAAATACTAAGATTTATAAACTGGATGACAGTTACAAAAACTATAATTTATTTGTAAAATGGAATTCGTAAAAGTCATTATGATAGATAATATATATGTTAAACCTATAAAATATAAACATGTTAATAATTTGGGTAGCTTGAGATGCAACAGTGGACAGACACATTCTACACCTCTCTAACTCACCGTATAGCTGCGTGTCGTTTGCTCACCTCGGCTATCGGATCATCATCATCATTTCTAAATTAAATTTATGCGCAGAAAAAACGTTAGTGACCATCACCGATGAAATATATTATATTGTTATGTAGAGCTTGTAAATTAAACATGGACTATACTTACTACTATACCACGTTAATGGACTAGAATATATCGACACCTGTATTAGTAGGATATACTTATACGAAAGAAAAACTAATAAACTAAGATACCAGTGAAGTACTTGTTTAGAGATTAGAGAACGAATATAAATTATAGGACCCGTATAGCTTAGGAATATGTAGTTTAACATTTTTAAATCAAAGTCTCTTACCCAAGTTGTTCCTGACGCTTTTCAATGTCCTGAATATAAGGACTTTCGTTGGCTATTAATTTCCTGGCCAAATCCTCGCACTGATTAAATCTTTCAGAACCAGCTTCTATCCTGTGCTTAAAATCATTGAATTTAGCTTGGAGCACTAGCAAGTGCTCATAATCTTGTCCATAATCCTCCGAAGCAGCTGCCTGCTCTTGTTCCTTGATCCATTGCTCCAATTCTGCACTCTCCAGGAAATATTCATGCCTGTACATGCTTTCCATAAGACGTTGCTGTCTAGCTGTGGCCAATCTCTGCAACGCTCTCATTTGCTGTGCAATTGATTGCTGCTTACTAGCAATTGCTTTACTGTCGGGATGTTTAGCATTGACCATAGTAGTTGCAGTATGGCCCATTTCCGTCACTATGCCATTGTAGGTATCTAATTCGAGCTCCAATGCCTGAAACGAAACATATAATTTAATTTGGTTTCAAGTAACTCCACAAATCTTTGATGAAAAGTTTAATATTAAATGTACCTTATGTTTTGTAAGTAATTTAGTAGCAGCATCACGATCTCTACCGTAATCAGTAGAACTTAGCATATCATTCTTCTCGTTCAGCCAACTCTCAACTTCACCAGCCTCAAAGTAGAACTCCTGCGCCTTCAGAGAAAGATCCAGCGCACGGCTACGCTCTTCAGCTTTACCTTGAAGATCTTTCCAAGCATCTTCCAGAATATCACAGAGTTCTTGTATCTATATGAGAGCATGAATACGATTAATAAAAATTAAACTAAGCTCTATTTCCTCTAAACACTAATAACAGCAATTAACACTCCTTTGAAGAACTCATGATGAATTGCACTGAAAATCTCTATTGTGAAACTTCATTAATTGAAGCATGCATAAAAACACTGAAATTTATAACATATATAAAGCAATAGGAAAAGAATTTTTAATCCCCGGATGTGCCTCGGTCTTGTGGTCATAAATTCGCTCAAATCAATTAAAAGCATTATTTAGATTTCACGTGATAACATTCATGCGAGCGTGACCATCTTACCTCGCCAAAACCATATATCTCGAAGGTGCCCTGGCTGTGCAAAAACGTTCACTCTTACTCGTGACTCATGACACACGTATATTGGATCCACATATGAACGATATTCAAATCGAATTTATTAAATACGTATGATTATGCCATATTCTCTACCTTTTTCTTCTCTGGATGTACTTGATCGATGAGTGCTTGTCCTGATGCCAAGGTCTTGTCTATCATAGGCTGGTGACCTGCGATTTCAGCCTCGAGTTTTTTATGCTTCTTGTGCAAGGATTGTGCTTGGTGTAAATTTTGTCCAAGGGTCGTCGAGGATGCTTGTGGCAGATGATCCTTGATCCACTGCAACTCCGCATCTAATTCGAATCCAAATTTATGGAACCTCAAACTTTCCTCTAGAGCTTCTCGACGTTTTCTAGCTGGCTCCTTCAGACTGCGGAATCTATGGAATAGAAAAAAATAATTATGTTCAAAACTGATACTAGTTAATCTAGTTAATCCTGTCACGGGTCTACATACTTCTTTTGAGTAGCCTGGCTAGCCTTCAAAATATTAGCAGCATCGAAGTGACCCTCGTGTGCCATTTCCTGTCCCATGGCTACGATGTCATCAACTTTCTGTTCCCATTGACTCATGTCATTCTCCAATATCTGATGCTTCTTTAATAATTCCTTACAGCTTCTCAGGTCAGTTCCAACTAATTTACTTTGCAAAGAATTTTTTATCTCTTCCAATTTTAATCTAGCGTCCTCCATAGTACGATTGTAACCATGTTGAGAAGCCGCCTGTCTCAATCTGCGACCCTTTTCTAAAGACAATGCTACTAATCTATCCCACTGATCATTTAAGTCTTTCAATGTTTTACCGACGTCATCGGATCTATAATTCTCTTCGGATATCAATGCCTTTCCAGCTTTATTCACGGCTCTTAATTGTCCCTCATTAGCCCTTAGTTCTCGCTCAAAGGCTTCATGCTTTTGTAATTTACGTTCCAAATTATTCAAATCGCGATAACTCTCATCGGACGCTGTTTTCATCTTGTCACTTAACCAATCACGCAGATCATCAACTTCAGCTGAAAATTGTTGATAGTGCTCCGAAGCTTTCAAAGCTGCACGTCTACGTTGAGCTGCATCCTTGACAGCAGCTCGGCGTGCCAATACTTGATTTCTCCTTTCATTAATGCTGAAAAAAATCAATTTTTTAGAATATTCGTCAAAAATTATACCAAATGCATGTAAATACATTCTCATGATACTTACTGATCCTTGTCATAATGTTTCTGAGCTATCAACTTATCTGCCGTGTCACTAAAGGCTTTCAGTCTGTCATCTTGAGCATGAAGAGTATTCTCAAACTTTTCATGTCGTTTGAGCAATGCTTCAACGTCATCTAGAGTTTCACCTAAATCAGTAAATTCTAAGAATGCCTCATGAGAACTGGTTGTCGCTTCTATTTGATCTGCTTCGCGATTAAATTGCTGCAATTCCAAACATTGTCGCAGCCATTGTTCCTTGACTGCCCAATCAGTTATCACAGCATGATACAGGCCGTTCAATTTATCAAGACGTTCACGAACATCCACCAAAGCTGGATTGCGGTGTAGTAATTGATTACCAAGTTGTTCAACCTCTCGGAATCTAAGGATTCATAATATTTAACGTGAAAATATATAGCTTTATAATTTCACGTTTACATAAGTTTTCAAGGAGTTTAAAATAAATAAAAATCAACAGCACGTACTCATCCTCACGTGTTTTTATCTCTTCGCCAAGTTCTGTGTGTTGTTTTCTCAACTGTTCTGCAGTGGCTACATCCCTGACTGGCTCCTCTGCATTCATAATGTCTTGAACATTGGTAGCCCAATTTATCAAGCTCTTTGAACTGTTCATAAATATTTGCTGTCCTACTGCGTCTTCCAAGCGTGACCTACGCTCCTTGGCTTTAGTTCGTACTTTGTTCCACAATTCTTTAATTTCATTTTGTCGGGCATTGACGTTACTCAACTCATTAGGATATGAACTCTTGACGCTATTGGCAAGTAAATTGACCTTTCGAACCTGGAGAAAGAAATTATTAAAATTGTATAGAGTTAAAAATAAAGTACTTAAAGAAACTTAAAAAACGCAAAGTACCTTCTCCTCAACAGGAGCCAATTCTCGTTCTAAGTGCTGATGTCTTCTCTGCAAAGCTTGTACGGTTTTCAAGTCTGGTCCCAATTCCGCAGTATCCAATTGAGTCATTTTTTCCAACATCCAATCGTGAGCCTCGTCACATGTTCTGTTAAATAATTCAACGCTCGATGCTCCTTCGAGACTCTTTTCTTTCTGCGCTTTCAACCAGTTCAAATGATCCCACAGTTGATGAATATGCCTTTGTCTGGCTTTTACTTTGTCTAGCTGACTGTGTCCTTGAGTAACGAAATCTTCAACAGCCGCGTCAATGGCCTCAACGCGTTTTCCAGATGCGGAAAGATCCGTTAAGAATTTTTCATATTTCCTCTTGGCAGTTTCAACGTTATCTCCAGAATCATCTGCCCTCAGCATCTTCTCCTTGTCCTTGATCCATTTTTCAAAGTCATCACACTCGCGATAGAAGCCATAAAGCCTTATCGCGTCCTCCAACAGTGCGTGTCGCTTTGCTGCCAAATCTTGTAGCTCGTTGTAAGTATCATTTATTTTCTTCTGTCGCTTCTCGACACTATCGCTGTCACTTGCGGGCTTGCGCTTAATCGGTTTTACAGCCGACTTTATTGACTTTACTCTCCTGACTGGTACTACTTGTTTCACCATCTTAGTCTTCTTCACCCTTTGCGTCACCTTGACTTTCTCTGGTCTTCGCACTTGGACTTGAACTATTTTTGGTTCGATCTCACGTACGTAATTCGCTGGTACGAAACCAGCTGTACCGTCCGCCTTGCTAACGCGCCACCAGTCACCATTGGTTTTATGTAATAAGAGCATAATTTCACCTTTAGCCATCTCCATTCCTTCTCCGCTGAATGGATATAAACTCTTTACTTGTGGAGCTAATCTGTCTTCGAATACGGTTTTAGGTTCTAAACGTTCTACGACCTCGTCGATCCATTCATCTTGAGGAACTAGTCGGACTTCCTTGCCTGAAATAATAATAAAAAAAGAGATACATATATTAAAGTGATCCTTTAATATGATATGTATTATGCAAAAATAAATGAGAAATATAAGTAACTTTTCTTACCCCACTCTTCTTGTTCTAATTCAGCAACTGGTTCTGGATCTGCTGATAGTTCAAGAGTCGATATACCAGCTTTTATTAATTTTTCAGCTTGCGTATTCAATGACTGTACATCGCCTTTGTAAGCATTCAATTCTCCTTGCAGATCCTTGTGCCTCTGAAGAAGAGCTTGCGCACTCGGTTCATCCACACCGTAATCCTCGGACGCAACCAATGCCATTTTTTCATTCATCCAAGAATCAGCCTCGTTTGCATCTGTATAGAATTGAAAAGCCTCAGCAGCGTCTTCTAGCTGTTTTTTTCTGAGAGCAGCAAGTTCCTCGAGAACCTTCCAGTGCTCTTGCAAGGAGTCAATACGATTTTGAATTTCTATGGATGATGGATGACTGTCAGAAATAAGTTTCCTTCCTGCGTCGCAAAGTTGTTCAGACTTTGGACGTCTTACTTTCATCTCATCTTGCAGAACTTTGTGTTTCTGCTGCAAGGATATCACGGCTCGCAGATCCTTGGCGGAAATACCAGCCTTACATATCCTCTGTTTCTCTACTAACCAGGACTCCTCGTCCTCATGATCTTGCAAAAAGTGGAAGAAATTCCTAGCATCCTCCAAACGAGCTTTACGTTCCTTACTATTCTCGACAAGTTCATCGTAAGCACTATTCAAGAGATCCAATTTCTGTTGAAGTAATGGTACCTCTTTACTCGTAGGTTGTGCCAAATGCTGTGCAGCCTGTCGACCAAGTCTCCTTTGAGTCTCGCCGAGCGCTGTAACTTGCAGTTCTTGTAAGCTGTGTTTCTGCAAGAGATCTTCGACGCCCAGTAAATGAGGCCCGACGTCGACACTCTGGAAATTGAGTTGTAGCTCTTGAATAGTAGCCAGAGTTGTATCGATCTCTCTCATCAAGCTCATAAGAGAGCAAAGAGCAGCTAGATTTAATTTGTGGTGATCGAGAAGAGCCAGCAATTCCTTCCACCTCTGTAAAACTTCTTGTTCCCTTGCCTGAACTCGCTCCAATCCGTGGTAATTCTCTCTGACAAGCTCGTCGGACATGTTCGTTAAATCATGGAAACGTTCTTCTCTAGCTAAAATATCGGCGCTGATCGCTTCGTGCTTCTTCACGGTAGCATCGACCTGGGCAAGGTTACTCCCGTATCTTGGATCTGACAGTACTTGTATCATTTCCTTGAGGTAACCTTCTCTGAGAACGCTCTTCCTCTCGAACTTATAATTCAATTGCTCCAGTCTTTCCTGCCGGAGTAATTCCGTTCTGAGTGCGACCTCTCGACGATGCTCAGCACGCTCGAGCTCGACCCAATTTCTTTCTATATCGTGTACAAGTTGGCCTTCTTGTGGAGTAAAAGCTGGTTGATTGAGCGACTTCAATTGCGTATTTATGTGAAAGTACAGAGCCTCTATTTCCGAACGTTCCTTGTACTTTGGCGGTTTCTCGACTGTGCGATATTGCTTGAACGCCAATAATTCACGCTGAATACCTTCCAAGGAGTTAGGGAAATTCCTGTCCTCCAGCACGTTAATCTTCAGCTTTATCCACTCAAGTAAATCACTGGTTAGCTTCTCATAATGAACTTTCATTTTGTCGGCATCCATCATTTGTCCAACGATCTAAAGAAAATCATTAATAATTAATATAACGAACGTTACACTTAATAAATGTGTCACTATCAATGATAAATTCTCAATATACATTTGCAATTCTCTTTCCACTCTTGATCTCGTTCTTCATCCTGGCGAATGTGTGATAATACGATGCGACGTAGGTAATAATAGACTTCTCATCAGGCCTAGCCGTATCAACATCCTCAGCATCCAATAATCGCGGAATTCCCAATTCCGCATTTGCCACATCGAATGCATAATTGAGATTGTCAATGTGTTTGTTCTGTTGTAATTCCGCCCAATTGACCAAGTCAGGCCTGTGTGCGTGGATGAGTGCATTGAAGCCAAGACCGCTTCTCCATGATCCTTTTACATAAACACAAATCTCATTCGTTTCATGTTCATCTCGAAAATGATATGGCATGATGCAACATCAGCAACAGAGGCTCTGATACAAGGACATAAAAAAACACAACGAATATATACACCAGCCTCAACATAACATCTCTTACCAGTAAAGTCCTGAATATTAACACCAGGATAGCCATTGGTTTTCCTTTGACACCATAGGAGCAAAGCATCTTTGGCTGATTTCTTCTCACTACTTTCATTTTCCTCGTCAACGTCGATCTCGATCTCTTGAATTTGGAAACGTAAAATAATCGTCCAGATTAAACCGAGGATCAGTCTAGGATTCCCATCGACGATATCCTCAGCTCCTATACTTTCTAGTCGTACCTGTTGGAAACATATACAAAATATTTTCATTGCTTTATGTTCATATGGTTTATATCGATTGACTATACTGTATCTAAATAACCCAGTTTATTATTTCAAAATTCCCATAAAGATCTCGCTGTGAGAGGTGCAACTTAGAGTTAATTATGTTGCGAGTCGTGCAACATTCGCGATGGTTGGAATGTCGTCAGATCAGTAAACGGGTCCATCAAGGCCGTTGGGAAATGGAAATTATTGCCTTTGCCAAGCGAGTGACACCTTCGAGTTTAAAAAACAAAGAGAATAGCCCGTTGTTAGACGTTTACACGTTAAAAAAAAGGTTCGCAATGCAGTAAGAATGATTCTGTCATTGGGAAAGAAAAAAAAAGTTATCTTGATAAATAGCCATATCGGTATTAAAATCTGATGAACAAGATTTTCTTCTTTCACCTGGTTATATGACGATCGAGAGAAAAGAAAGTACAAGAATAATTATTTCTCCTATTGCACTGCTCGATTTTCAACTCAGAATTGACAATAGAAAAGTAGTAGATAAGACCCGTTATTCCTTAATGTCAACCTTCGAATTTCAACTGCGCCAAACTGCATACAGTCACGTTATGATCGGAGTTTGAGCGGCGCATGAATAATGAATGAACCACACGGGGCTGCACGGCGAGGAAGGAATACAGTTATGTAGACTTAAGCCGAGTACAGTTAAAACTCGTGCAAAGCAAGAGAACGACGATTAAGCGATACATGCTCGTGGCGTTAAGTAACTTTTAATGTAAATAGCTGCGTGCGTGGCGCGTAAAATCTATCGGATGGATCGATTAAATATTTATTTTTATTTTACTCGGATACGTCTAGGTGGACACGCAGAGCAGACGACTGAAGAAGTTCATGCCCACGCGACACTGACGAATGAATTTCGAATAGGTATGAAATCATCACGCCCTGTGTTTCATATTGTCATTGTAATAAGAGGTCGGCACCGGGACGTGAATTTTACATGGAGAAACGGGAAGCAGTTACGTCCTGTAAGATTTACATCTCTCGTCATCCCACGTTACACGTCATTGCAGCTTTACAACAATAACTATTCCTGTCAAGAGTACAGTTCGGGACGTAATGCACCTTACAAGAAAGAAAACACTAGTGGGCAAAGAAATAATTATAGACAATTAATTAAAATTAAATGACAAATAATCTAGAGGTACCTGATATATCTTTAAACATTCAACGAAGTAAAATTCCCACGCGCGTAAATCCAAGACAGTGAGATATCTCTTTTTGTAACAACAGAAAAGACAGCATCGTGTGCAACAAGCCGCGCATTCTTGGCAGAGGAAAGAATGCAGATCGATGGTATGCGAATGACAACTGCGAAGACACACGGTACGCCGTGCAAAACTGACAGATTGTCACATAGATTCCAAGGTACCCAAAAACCCTAGCAGAGCGTCCGGACAGTGTCGCAAACCTAAAGAACTCAAACGCGCCCACCGATATCCATCTTGATATCTTTACGACACTTATCCGTTATTTTAAAAACGCCCGTAGGCTTCTCGGTCATGGTGATCGCGACTCATCCTCGGTAAATACGAGTTCCTTCTGATACGAAGATACAGTCTTGGAGGTTCGGAAGAAGATAGCGCGAGATCAACATCGAGTTCTCGTTATTAATTAAAATAACACCGAAGAAGGTCTTCTCGCTACGTTAAAGTGTGACACTGTACGATGTAACAGATTTGCGTCAGGTTTATTTATCGTTTACTATGGGATCTAACAGGAGAGGTTATACTTTACAAGGTTGACTAGCTATAGATATGCATACTGTGCATGATACCTAGAGGACTTATACACAGTCCAGTGTGCCAGTTCTGTTAAACTCCGTTATATTTCTCGGTACATGGTTTCGTTTTACGAGCATACCAACGAGAAATGCACGGCTGCACTATCGATGGGAACAGTGTGTAGTCCATTGTAAACTGCGTACCGGATCTAGGAATTTTTAGGTTAGCTTGACAGAAAACGGTGACGAGGACGCGATGGCTTGTCTGGTAATAAAGAAACTAGGATTTAAACGGTACTGAGTGTGCAGTATAATGATACAATGATAAATTATCATGATTCTCTTGGTTTTATTAGCCTTGTGAAGACAATTAGTGGTAGCGTAAAGGAAAAATTCATTTCCTTAAATAGAACGCTCTTGGAGGTTAAGTAGTCATGGATCGTCCTGAAAACGAGTTGAGACGAGTGAAAATTGCAGGAAGATTACGCAAGTCCGTATAATCAGCATTATTTGTAGCCGTAAGTGACGCATACAGTCATCCCGACGAATCCTTCGTACTTTCCGGTCTCCCGTATTGAATTCCGAGCGAGTGACGAATTTCTTCAATGACCTTGTCGCTTCCTCCACGAACGGGATACCGTAAGCAAATCCAATAGATCTCACTCAAGATCTATCCTCATCCTAAGAGACTACCTTACAGTTTTACGTATTTCATAGATCCCACTAAGCCTCTAAGGCTTATGGGGGCGCCATAAATGGACCTCAGCAGCAAGCTGCATAGACACGCCTTGTACATACAGTTGCGACCGATAGAGGCAAAAGGGCATAAATGCCTCGGGCATCTAAACTCGCCAACCATATGGTGCGGAACTATTGATCATCGATAACAAATATTTGCAATAATTAACTACCAACACGTTATAA
>JARPRH010000708.1:340891-356196 GCA_031763665.1 Calameuta haemorrhoidalis
CCTTCTTTACAGTGAAGTCACCGAGTGACTACGTACCAGAGAGGAGAATGTATAAAAAACGTGACGGCACGAATCTACTTACACGCACTATTGTATGTGTCTACGCGAGAGCAATGACAGACACGCGTATACATATATATATTATATAAGTAAATAAATATATAAATAAATTTAATTAGAAATCCTTGAATAAATTAATATAATTCGGTATCGTTTATTCCTAGTTCAAAAAAATATATATGAAAGTTTGTTATATATATACACATATATACAGCGAATTCCATGAAGATGACGTATATATGGATAAAATTCAACGTATTCGACGGATGTGGACATATAGGAGAAATTTCTCTGTACGGGATGTGCGTACAAGATTTAAATCCGTACAATAACCTTCTCCTGGTGTACGCAGATTACTTTACCCGATTGTAAAACTTTGTGAAAACCAACGTCACTACGTGAAATTTAGTTATCGACCTAAGAGAAGGTCACTCCTGTTCTGTCTAATTTGATAGAGCGTCATTTATCACCTGTACACATATGTATAGACATGCGTATGATACCAGGTATTATCTTGTGTCAAAGAAGCTTTATTATTATTTTTTCTTCATCATCCCAGTTTATAATTTTTCTTCGGTGCCAAACACCCGCATTACACCTACTTTTGGTATCGTGGCAGAGGCGATAAGGATCAAAGAGACTACTTCGCGTTATCTTTGAATTCTTCATTAAAGTTCTGCGAAGGCTTTGTGTATTCTAGTGAATCGAGGCGTCCGATATCATTTAGCAATATAATTTTTAAGTAAAAATATTTTTTTTTAAATTTCTATCGCTCTCCTAGGATTTTCATTGTCGGCCGCTGTTCATTGACGTAGGTCGACAAAAAAAATGTATTATCTTGACTTAAAATCTTATATTTACCATAGCGATATGACATTGTTGAAATAAATTTTAATCACGCCACAACGTTCTTCTGCATACGATTGAACAGTGTGGATAGAGCTTTTTGGATTTCTGGTCACTTGCACTTTGCGAACGATACTGTAGCAGCCATTACGACGAAGTTTCTCGAGCTTTGTTATTATTAATTATTTTTTTAACAGACACACGGCTATGGCACGACGATTATATCATTGGCGAATGGTGACACCCAACTGATTCAGCTGTTAGCCAAAGGCCACTAACAGGACTCTTATCACGTATCGTGTCTGTATTGGACTTGTGTGCAAGAGCGCAGGTACTCGTATGTATATCTTTTAACATAGGCGTAGGTACAGCGTGGTAGTAGAGATAGAAATAAATTTACATATAAACAAATAATCTATTGATGAACTATATTGCATTTTTAATGACAGAATAAAATCGCGAGTAAAATTTTCGCTGTGAAACGATTGGTAATGAGATAATTTTAATATATAAATTTGCAAGATGCAAAAGTCATTTATAGATCGTTCCATAATGCTGATCGTTAATTATTAATTATTTTAATGACGTTTGCGAGCGATGTGGCATTTCACGAAGGAATATCTCGTTTTTAATATCTCTCTATATATTATAACCGTAAGTGTTTTTTTCCGAATTGAGATCATTTAAGTCATCGTTATTTCCGTTTAAAAAAAATGCTCTAATCAATTCGCCTCTGTTGCACTTTGATAACCCAACCCAGATATTTGTTATTTTATAGAAAAAAAGAGGAGGATGCACAGAGCGCATTCCAGGAAAGTTAGAAAAGAATGGAAAAGTCATCATGCGACACTTTGCAATCTTTTGCAATTATAGAGCTTTTCAATCTAATCAACGAATGAGCGCATTCTTGCGTCGATAACTGATGACTGTTGATTCGTAACGATCAATTAATTATCTATGATCGTTGAACGTCGGGATGAATAATTTGAAAAAAAAAAAAAAAAATACAAAAGATATGAACTAGAATCTTGATGATCGTTATCCAATTTCGTAAATGAAGAATTCCAAAAAAACAAATGACTCAAGAAAAAAGTTGACGTAGGATGTAGAAAGTTAAATATTTACAAAAGACACTCAACGTCGTACATTAATCATTAAGTAAATTTGAATCACTCAAACCCATCGCGCCAATGCAAGTTTTTCTGTTAAAAAGTTGAATCATTCGAAGGAATTCTCGTTATCGGCCGTAACGATAGATTCAAGTGGGTGCGTACTCGTAACGATAAGCAATAGGAATTTTGAGTAGTCGTTTGAGAGAATTCAAAATTCCCGCGCCCAATAGCGTAAGACGTATTTGACTGGTTTAGAGAATTTAAGAGTGAGTCAAGAAAGGCGCGATGATATCGTAAAAAATTCTAAAGAGTTACCACGGCTATCTATCGCGCTTTAAACTTCCAGCTATCTCGATATCTCATTTCCAGAAGAGAATAGTAAGTGCGAGTGAATGGAGTTCAGTTCGACTCCCTCGCCTAAGAACGAGGTTGGCTGCGACAGCCTTGGGCACGGCAGCGGAAGACAGTCGAAGAATTTAGATTGGCAGCAATGATGTCATGAGCTGACGCGGAGTATCATTCATCTAAGAAGAAATTGCTGGCACGATGATCAATACCTAGTAGAGTCGATCATCGACACGCGATAATGAATTTGAGCCAAGCCTACTGACAGAAATTATAACCTCAAAGAAAGGCCGTTCGTTCCAACCAGACAGTAAAGTCCTGAAATGTGAACGGCATTCCGGTGTAAATTTGAAAAATCCTCGCCAAATACAAAACAAGCGAGCTATTGTCGTGCGGACAGAAGCGGTCAGTTCAAATTCCCATTGTCGCTGCAGCAGGAAGTGCGAGCGGTGCGGTTCACCGGAAATACGGTGTACGCACCGAAAAGAGAGTAAAATGAAGACCTGGAGTCTAACCCAGTGAAATCAGAGCTCCCAGTATCGGAATCACATGGCAACCAAGATATTTTTCTCTCTTGTTACTGCGTGGGATAAAATCCACTGCAGTTACGAAGGGGAGTCGCCGGATCTCATGATCCGAAGAGCCTGGACCGACTTTTATTGACATTGACGCAAAAGCCAGGGCTGGCATTAATGCCGGCAAAACAACATGTGTAGAAAAGAATGTACTTGTGCAGTATTCGTAACCGCCTGATGGCATGCCTATATTAAGCCGGGCGTGACTCGTCCCAGAGACCTACAAAAGGCATTTGTCATGGAGTACATTGCACAATAAATAATACCAATCCCCAAGTTACCAACGGAATTACTAATAGTGCATCCTAAGCAGTATCTACTTTATGATAATTATTTTTTAATATTTTTTCTACAGTTCAAATAATCCAAAATGATTAACGCAGTCCATACGTAAAAGTGATTTGATGTATATGGTTAAGAATTTAACTCTATCAGTATTTTCCTTCTGGTTGAGCTTAACGGTACAAGAGTTAAACGACTTTCGTATACCTTTCATAGAAAATAGAGCTAAGTTTATTTAGCTAATGACTGGTGTTAACGAAGTAACGCTTTTAATGACCGATAAATAGATGAAACATATGTGCACGTGTAATACGTATACATACTAATGTGTAATGTTTTTATATCCTGTTTTCTTCTCTATATTCGTGACAATTTCCAGCATGATCCCCTATTACGCATACTCTTCTTGGAATATTTTAAAAGCCGTAACGCTTAACTATATCTACTGAGACTAACCAGCAGCATCCCTCTTGAATCTTCCAGTTCCAAGGGTAAAAAGGGAAACGAGCCAAAGCACATGTCAACTCACTACGTACAGTTCAGCTTGCAATTCCTAAACAAAATCAAAGCAAAGCAAAGAAACGAGCTGACTGTACACTAAGAATGGAAACCATACAAGAGTTCCCCTGCTCCGGATGTTAAGTCCCCCCGGTATGGCAGGCCTTCTAAGATTTCTAAATATCCTGGGGTCTGACTGTTTCACCAGATGGCTGAATAACCTTTAAAACAGGCGCAGAGGGTGGCGAAAATTTACAGCTATCCTGTCGTTGCTTTCCGTCCGATCTTTTTCCTTCCCTCAATCACCGTGCGACCTCAAGGACATCTCTCGGCGCTCCAACGAAGCTTAACAACGGTAAAAAGGTCTGTCTCAGCGAACGCCAAAGAAGAAATAAAGAGTCTTTCCTTCTCAAGCAAGGACGACCCTCTACCAAATGACTCGAACGACTCCAAATATTTGTCTAAGTCGTGTAGACCAATTATACTCGCTCTTTTATCTTAATAAAAACTTATTCGCATTTCCCAACCTACACCAGCTGCTAAAAAGTACACCGGACACATGTTAGTTATTGTCAACATCCATTGAAGTTCAATCAGGTACATACAATAATGGCTATCAAAAGGCGCAGCCGAACAGACGGTGAACTCGCTTGAAATAATAGTCACTGGATATTACAAATGTCAGTCATTAATTTTCTCAAGTATCACGAGAATTAATTAAGGACCGTTAGAGAACGCCGACTCTTACGTACAACCGACGGAACAAATATAAAACAGCGACACGTGTTACTCAGCTAATATTTTCTACTTGCGAATCTGAGCATAGACAAAATTCGTGTTTCAAATTGACCCTAATAACCGTCGCCTATCTATTGTAATTAAAGAATTAAGCACAACACACGATAACAAAACGCAAACCGTCAGCATCATAAAACAGCGACTGAAGATTAAGCGACGTCTAATCATATTTTCACTCCTTTGCCTGCTTTTTCCACGTTGAATAATTATTCGCAAATTACCCCATTTCTCATAGCATACCCCGATAACATGTAGAATAAACCGCTTCGCACTACACATGTAAAATAAATATAGCTAGTACAGCTACACAATTTTCCACGATAATCATATACATTATCCAAAACTGTAATGTTACTCACGTGCAAGAAATATTAATTCAATACATCCTTATTTCTTCGTAATATCATCCTCGTGGTATTTCTAGCACATAAGTGCAGAGTAGTTTAAAGCGATGATTAATTTCCAACTGCCTATTGATTGACGAGTGCCGTCGCGTTTTCTTTCATTTCTTATTTCTTGTCTCTTTTTTTTCTCTTTCAGAAGTTCTACGCGTTACATATGCATGCATCGTGCGTGCGTGTCCTTACGTATTATACACACACGTCGCAACGTTTGGACAGCAGCTCATTCATTATCGATATCAACAAGCTCTTACGTTACTTTTCCACTTTGCGCAAAACTCAGATAGGTTTACTTTGATACGACGTCACATGGATACGTAGACAAACAGATTACGTCAATTTAAAAAATTTACCGTTTGGAATAACCGACATAACTTTCGAGACAGTTTTGTATTTCAGGTTCACCATGCATGAATCAGATATATTGCGCAACATTATGTAATTCCATTTCGCTCTCATACAAGGAGACCCTGTTGGTACGTTACCTACTGCTAAATAATTTCATATATAATTGATAGGCTGATTTCAGAACACTTGCTATGGGGTAGATCCATATCTGAAATAGCAGTCCTAAATTCTGTCTAATCTCGATATAGGTAATTATAATTTTCTTTACTGTTCGTTCAACGAATTAAAATGTCCAGCAGCCTCGTGTTAAATGATTAAGATGCCAGCTGTGTTTTTCGACGCCGGACTTTACATTAATTTATGAGATTTCTATATTGCAGGAACGAAGGAAAGTTTTCGAGCGATTTCTATCGGGCGACATGCGCAAGTGCATTCGCGATGGAAAAGCCTTGAGTTTCACTAAAGGCTCTTGGAGACAAACGAAACGATCAGTATGCCGGACCGAAGTGGATGCTTCTTGAGGATCCATGGGCTTCTGGAAAATAATAACGAAGAGCACGAGGATCTAAGGGACTGAGAAGTAGATATAAACGATCTTGGAATTCTCCAGGTTCTTGTCAGTCGGATTCAAACTCATCACTTGGACAACGAGTTCACCCTATGAGGTGAGATGTGAACGAGAATTCTCGAAAGCTTGGTTTTCCAGTTTCTATCGTATTTTGCAGCTGTCTCTGCTACTACAATTGGCCATACTTTTTTATTCTTCGTTTTTTCTTTCAAAACGTACAAAACATTGGAGAGACGTCTCCGTCTTGGCGCATGGACACCGTGAAATATGAATTTTACTGTTCTCGGAGAACCCAGGAACTTTTACAATGGCGAAGGACGTGACGATAATGGAGACACAACAGGCATGCCAAAGTAACGCGTAGCGAAACGAACGAGCATCCATGTAAAAATAATAATGTCTCCAGCATATACGCCTAGGTAGATAATAAATGCCAGAGTGAAAGTGCCAAACAGTCTAAAGATGGTATCGCGTATAAAATATCTCCGTAGAAGATGGGCACAATCCGGATAAATAGTTTTAAAAAAAGGCTTCAGTTCAATACCTTTTTTGGAATTTCTACATTATCCAATTACGAAGCACTGTCCTCCATATACAGGGTGTCCCATTTGAAACAGGACGGTTGGATATCTGTTTCAGGAAGAGCGAGACAGCAAAATTGTGTCAGACGAAAGTTGTAGGGTACGAAGGGGGAAAGTCAGTGCAAATAGAATTTATGCTCCTACTTTTTATGCTTCTTTGTTGCAAGCATAAAGTCAGCTTTTCTAAATAGCAACAATTTTTTTCAACCCCCACAAGTTGTGCGTCTCATTGAGAGGAATTCAACCATACTGTATTTCATAATTTGTTTTTCATAGATTTTCTATGAAATATCACACAAAAATGAAACAAAATCGCATCAGAGATGCGATTGCAAACATTTCATCTAGAGTTCTTCGTTCTGTTATTGGAATCTTTCGACGCCGGCTAGAGCTATGTGTTGCTGAATATGGTGGCAACATCAAACATCTCCTGCAGTAAGTGTACCCTGCAACTACACAATCACACACGTGCAAAATGTGAAATGGAACATGTAGGAAAGCTTCAATAAAGATAATCACATTTTGTTCCATTTTCGTGTGATATTTCATAAAAAATCGATGAAAAAAATCATAAAATAGAGTATGGTTGAATTCGTCTCGATGAGACGCACAACTTGTGGTGGTTTAAAAATGTTGTTGCCGTTTAAAAAAACTAGCTTTATGCTTGCAACATAGAAGCATAAATAGTAGGAGCATAAATTCTATTTGCACTGACTTTCCCCCTTCGTACCCTACAACTTTCGTCTGACACATTTTGCTATCTCGCTCTTCCTTAAACAGATATTCAACCGTCCTGTTTCAAATGGGACACCCTGTATATACATACATAAAACAGTGTCTTCTAATGAAATTCAAAAATTCCTCAATAAACCAAAAGAATCCAGAGAATTCTCAAGAAGTGAAATATAAGATGAGCAACAATTCCGATTCGCATATCACGACGTTGCCATTTTGCATCTAATAATCTTGCGATTAGAACGAGCATCGTAATCCCACCTCAATCAAGAATAACGAACGTCGATTAGAAGCCGATTCCACGTACTCAAAATTAACCTACCCTCTACTTATACAAAGGTAAAATAATAGCATGGAGAAAAAGAGAAAAAATATATATATATCTCCTTATAACCGAGATTCTTTCTCTCTCACGGGACAGATCTCACGTTCGAATGTTACAATTCCTAGTGCAGTCGAGAACAATTCCCTGGTATGACGTCACTGGCCGATAGAAAGTTACCATGAAAAATCTACATTCCTGCGTGCATACCCTGGCAGTTTTATATATTCACTAGCTCCTGGAGGTCGCCGTCAACGGGCCAACCACGATTTATCTATGTATATGGATGCACGAGTAAGACATCTTTCTCGCGTATCGTATTCAACGAGCGTAACGAGAGGGTCACGTAGCTCGACCCGTAATAATTACGAATTCACATTCGCGTTAACGTAAGTATAAGGAGAAAAAGAATCGTGAACCTTAGTCATATTATCCATAATTAGATCGTGCATCAAGATTCACTCTATACGATCAATTTTGAGCAACGACGTGGATGATAAATGTATCGTAATATCTTGACACTATTTTCTTCAACGCATCCTAGCGATTTGGTACCGTGATAAAATAATGCGCTACGTCATCGGTAAACCGACGTAGTAAACGAGTACGTATGTTATTTACCCACGTACGTATGGTACCAGACAGTGGAAACTATCGTGTAACAACGTGGGCGTGTTTACCTGACAAACAGGGAATTTTGCTAGATCGCTTATAAAATTCCTAATAAATTTTCGTTATCCGCAACAGATAAGGTATCGCAATGTAAATTTCATATGTCAACAAAAAAGGGCTGTTCCTCATGTTAGCAATCAGCAGTTTCGTTACGATCGTACGTATCTTGTGATTCTTTATTAATCTCAGATGCTTCTTCTTTTTTACACGTGACAAATATCGATTAAATATCGATCAGGCGACATGGAGTACCTGACAAAACAAGAGACAGAAGAAGCAGAGTGTAGCGCGTGTAGAACCTTTTACAAGATTAAATGTGATATCATCGTATACAGCTAGATACGATATATTGGAAATACCAAATGATCTGATGAGCATGTATGTTGTAGGAATTTAGTTAATGGGATTCAATGCCAATAATTTCACTGATATACAGACTTGTTATGAATTTCTATTAGTCCCTCGCAGTATAAATATCACTAATTACTTTAATCCTGAGTTTTGGTACTCGTGGGAATTCCGGCGAGGATGCTGCAGGTACTTTCGATTTTCACAAAATACGGAATTTAGTTCCACTGGGCTCTTTCGGCGTTTGGGACCAGTTAGTCAGTCGATGCCTGAAATTGACGAAAGACGGGGCCCGGCTCTTTCCTCGGGCCTTGAGAGCTCGTAACCTGAGTCGCTCGTTTGTTCCGTTCGTGAGTCCCAGGACTTGCCAAGGATCTTGGCGTTCGAACGAGAGGTGGGGAGGTACGCTCAAGAGCGGTCCAGCAAGTCCACACAAAAACACGCGTATATACAGACCTCTTGTAAGAACTCTCACGTACACGTTCTCGGTATCTGAAGTTGCTTATAACGTTGAGATATATATATATATATATATATATACGTATACGTCGACCTGAGACAAGACTTGCAACGAGGATGCTAGATCGACTACTACTACAAGATACCAGTGGGAAACTTGGAGGAAGAGAAAGAGACGCGCATTAAAAAAGTCCATTGAGAGTTACGGCATATTCGATACGGATGAATCCTTCACGATACTAAAAGCAAACGACTTTGGCTTCCTTTCCTTCTTACTATCCACGAATCAAAGTAGTACTCTCAATAACAACTACTCCGAGACTAAATCGACTTTTATGATGATCAATGTGCATATTATGCATGCGTAACATGCTTAGAAATCCAACCACGTTGAATTATTATTCTCCAAAATATTTCGACTGGTTCCATTCATCCGTTTCTTTTGGAATCGGCCCAATCGGTTCGCCGTATTGGAGTGGATGAGAATTTCTTTTTTAGAATTCTCGAACTATTTAGCTGATAATTTACTGCTTGCGCTATTATATATTGGTGACAAGATTGTGATAATAGGGGGACAGAGGCCCCTGGTAAATGTCTCGTGTGCCCCTTGCATTTGTTGATAGCATCAGGAGCAGAATGTATTCATGAATATTATTAAGACTGTTGTGTAAGTAAGGGAGAATTATTCATTTTATGATTTTTTATATATATTACGTCGATTCTTGATCAAGGTCACTCATTAGTAACGTGAGATAAATTATGGAGATAGTTTACAAGCTTGTTTCTTCTTTTCCAATTTTTTCAAGAAAAGGCCATTAGATCATTTGTCCCCTCGAGTCAAAGACAGTGTAAATGAAGTTTAGTGAAGACTAAATAATCTCTTACCTTTCCTTCTTGTGTGTCGCACTTATCCAAAATTCACGAAGGCGCTGATAGATTCGAAAATGTTGGTATTTATCGTCGAGACACTTTGCAATCACACAGTAGTCACTGAGAACAATACTCCAGGTTGGTTTTAGTCGTTTGACGTCTATCACGCGGCACTCGCGCACGTTAAATTCAAAATAACGCAGCTCCAGACGTGAGCGCGTGCGTCCCTCCGTTTACATCCGTTACTCGCGTTTAACGAGAAGTAGGACCCCCGGCTCTTTTGGGCACACGTTAGCGGCTTCGGAGTTGCCCGTTGGAGCCGCTCTTCAGCTTCGTTCCATTCCTATCCAGTCCTCTCCTTTGCAGATACTCCAGCACTTGCTATCCCCACCTAAAGGCCATCGTATTTTCATCTCTTTTAGCGCCATCTCTTTGAGACGCTTTATTACGTTTTAATGCATTTGCCGTCATCTTATTAACTGTTGGTCATTACTCATTATCGATTGAATAGTGCACAAATTTATCGACGGGTTTTAAATGTTAAAAATTATTATTAGTTTTTGTAGTTTGTTTTTATTCCGCAGAGACATCTTAGGTACAGTTGTACAATATGGCGGAGTGAATGTTGACTGAATACTTGACGTATCCTGCTTGAATATGATGATGGACTACTTTGTTACTAATAATTCTTTAGCCCCGGCTCCAATGGGGATACAAAGTACGGCTGGGGCTGTTCCTGTAAAAAATGATAAAGGTACTGTGTTGAAATTTATATTTTATTTTTGTATTAATAAGACTTGCATATTTGCATGTTATTTAATGAAGTGTTAATGCTTTGTAGGAGAGCTGTCTATGAAGAAGGTGAAGGTACATCGTTATGTATCTGGAAAACGACCTGACTATGCTCCAGCAGCTAGCTCTGAAGAAGAGTCTGAGGAAGAAGATTTTTTGGAGAAACGTGTCCATAAAGCCTATGACGATAGTGAAAATGTTGGGGATGTGCCTGCTCCGATACATAGTAGGCTTAGGGATGAGGATGATCCTCGCTTAAGACGATTAACTAGATTGGAGAGACATAGAGATTCGGATACAGAAATCAGAGTTGAACGACACAGACATATTCATGAGCCTGAAATTCTTGAAACTGAACCAGAAAGATCGCGTGAAAGAATAAAGCTAGAGAGCTCCGATTCTTCTGAAGATGAAGATCTTTCGGATAGTGAAATCGAAAGACGTCGCGAAGCGCTGAAACAGCGGGTCCTCTCAAAAAAGGACATTGAAGAAGAACTTGTACAAGGAGAAGAAGATGAAAAATCTAGGGATAGTTCGGAAGAAAGTTCAGAGTATGAAGAATATACTGATTCGGAAGAGGAGACTGGTCCAAGATTAAAACCTGTATTTGTACGGAAAAAGGATAGAATTACTGTAATGGAGAAAGAGAAAGAAGCTATGAAACAAAAGCAGGTCGAAATTGAAACCAAAAAATTAGCAGATGAACGCAAAAGACAAACATTAAGGGTGGGAATCCTGAAATCAAATTATATTTCTGCTATTTCTAGAATATTATACGTTGATTGTATTTTTTTTACAGATGGTAGAAGAAGCAATTCGTAAAGAGACCCAACTTGGTAAAAGTACTAATGAACAAGAAGGCAAACTTGGTGATGTCTGTACAGATGATGAGAATGATGAGGTGGAGTATGAAGCTTGGAAATTACGTGAATTGAAAAGAATAAAACGAGATCGCGAAGAACGAGAACAGTACGTATTTTTTTTCGTTACTGTACTTCACAGATATAAATGGCCATCACAATTGAAATTTTGCATACGAATGTATCCTTGCAATATTCCTATAATTTTTTTAGGCTTGAAAAAGAACGTCTGGAAATTGAACGTCTTCGCAACATGACTGAAGAAGAGCGTCGCCAGGAAGCGCGTCTTAACCCGAAACAAATAACGAATAAAGCTGCCAAAGGAAAATACAAGTTTTTGCAGAAATATTACCATCGCGGTGCTTTCTATTTGGACAAGGATGACACCATATTTAAACGGGACTTCTCTGGTGCTACTCTGGAGGATCATTTCGATAAAACAATTCTGCCTAAAGTGATGCAGGTGAAAAACTTTGGTCGCAGCGGTAGAACCAAATACACGCACTTGGTGGATCAAGACACTACACAGTTCGATTCTCCCTGGATATCAGAAACTGCCCAAAATTTGAAATTCCATAACAATCAAGCCGCAGGAATGAAACAGCACTTCGATCGTCCCTCGTTAAAGAAACATAAGAATGAAAATTAACTTTCTTGAATAAGATTGTATATTCTTTATGTAACGTCGTAATATTACATACAATAATCTTAATATACATGCATAACTATAGCTATGTTATTTATTTCATAGCATATAATAAAAGTTTCCTTTATAACAACGTAAAAAATATGATGCAATAGACGCATCTTTCATTTCTTACAACGTAAATATTTGAGAGCTTGCTTCGCAGCTGCACATTTTGCTTGCTTCTTATTAGCTCCAAAGCCATGAAATAATTTACGTTTTCCCAAAATTACTACTTCCAAAGGTACCATTACAGTAGTGGTACCAGTAATCATGGAAGCTTCCCTGTAATTAAAGAATAACAACATAATATATTGATAAATTTACATTTTCAAATTCAGGTATGCTCACATAAATCGAGGTTGTGCCCCTTGAGTTTCATATATCACACGTACGGGTTGTTTTGGAACATTTTTACTGAAGGCCTCTATTTAAAAAAAAAAGTTATTAGTTATAAAAAAAAACTAATAGACAAAAAATATGTACCTATTTCTTTATGCATTAAAGCATACACAATTTCCCATACTTTCAACATATTTTTTCCACAGTCCAGGTAAATAGCACCTATTAAAGATTCAAAAATATCTCCTAAAATCTTTGGCACGTCAACATACTCTGCCATATTGCATTCATCTTCTTCCAACAGTATCCATAGTAGCTATAAGATATAATTTAGTATTACATAATCTACGTGTGAAGCCTGATAAAAATAAATACCTCGTCATCGATTGTATGATTTCTTTCCTCTTGGAATTTGACAAATCTATCAATGATATCACTCAATTTAGGAGCATACGATAACAAGGCAGTATGCAAGCCATAGCGCACAGTCAAGGATGCAAACGTTATGTTATTCACCAGAGCTGATCTTAAATCAGTGAGAGCTCCAGGATCTAAGTTACCACAGTACTCAAAAATGTGAATTGTGATTAGGAAATCTGTGATAATGAAATGAGCGTTATTTTCAAATTATCAAAAAAAAAAAAATATATATATATAAAAACTATAATTAAAGAATTTTACCCAACACTGCATCTCCGAGGAATTCCAATCTCTGATAACAAGCGGTTATCGAATTAGAAGTGTAGGAGGGATGTGTAAATGCCTAGAAACAATGTTCACGTTACATTAAAGTAATATATTTCAATTAAAACATGTATAATATATGGATATATTACTTGTAGTAGGAATGCTCTATTAGAAAATTTATATCCAATTTTTCTCTCTATAACATCAGCCCATGGTATGTGGTAATCAATATTTCCCGAACCAATTACTGGATTTTGTAATTGTTGAAACAATATTTGATAGATATTCGTGCCCTCAGGTAAAATGCCAAACCAAATTAATAGTTTAGCTGCGCTCTTAAGACCCATTTTCTGCACAATAAACATGTTACGGATAGATATCAGGTACAACAAATTTTCTTACTTATTGTATAATCTGTAATTCCCATCTTGGATGATTACCTGCAGATAAACGCCAATAAGTGCTTCAACAGAATCTGAAACAACCTTATCCGGTATTGTCTGAATACCTAGAAAATGCTCCATACCGGACTGGGTTTTAGTTTCGTCCCAGTCAATTAATTTGTTCTTTATAATCTCCATAGTTTCTTTACTTACAAAACCTGAAATTCTTTCACTCGGTGGGATTGTCAATTCATAAAGAATATTAGGTGAGACCTATATCGAGTATTAATTTGATAAAATTATTAATGGTATGTAATTAGCTAATAAGTTGCATTATACATGTACAGTGGAACCTCCAATTTTTTAACCAGTCAGTATCGTGCTACCTCTTCAACTTTAAGTTTCCTTTCAGTTTCCACTCTAGATTACCTTATCTCTACGCTCCGCTCATTTCGTATCTGTATATGTGACTTTCATTGCGCACAGGTAGGCAAATATAGCAAAACTCTATAGCGCTTAAGTCTGTACACTGCGGCCCTGATTGGCCGAAATTGACCGGCCGAAGTTGATGCCGACAGGTTAAAAATTGAGAGGTACTTACAATTTGAGAAGTTTCACTGTATACCTACTTCGGCTTCTATCAATACTTTTTGTAAGCGTCGCTCTACTGTGTATGACGGCGCTATAAAATTACTAAGGGGCACAAAATCATCGACTTTCATTCTTCCTGGAATTTTTTTGTTCTTCCCACAGTAATACAGATTACGATTTCCAATCATCTTTCCTTTTACGGCAGTCAGGTGACCTTCATCACGATTTGGAAAGCTTTCGTACAAGAAGACAGATACGGCGTATTTCAGAAATGAATCCCCGAGTGTTTCTAATCGTTCCAAATCGAATACATCTTGTACTTGTTTGCGAGTCAGTGCCTAGGATCAGATGGCATTAATTGAGATAAAACCATCAGTAACATTTCTTTGTAGGAATTTGATCTCACCTGCGCAATATCTACTGGACTTGGACCTCTTGAATCTTCATATTTGAGCGATTTAAGAGACGGAACGGCAATGTTTGGCTTCGACATGTATCCAGGAATTTTATTTTTCTCATGCTGAAAGGAAAAGTATTCTTAGTAATGTGCATGACATAAATTATGAATCAGTTATGGGATTATTGAATGTACCAATGCATCTGTATCACTTGCACATGACATATTCATAAAGTGATAATAATATTCTATGTCAATCAATAGAAGTTGATCAATATCTCTATTCATATCTGATGGCTCTTGCTCTTTAGTCCAGGAGTAAAGTTTCGAGTCAATTCCCAATACTGTAGAATTACATAATTAATAAATGATTGAATGTGTTTAATAACTATACCAGTCTCAGAGTAAGTCAAATACCATCAATTTCGGGACCACTTAATTCTGGTTGTGGTAATGAGCTTTCAGGTATTACGTCATCCATTGTAGTGTCAAGTGGCACTTCTATTTGATTTTCTCCTTCTTTGTTATTGATCGTTAGCGGTTCCCACTTTTCATCAGGGGATAACAGCGAGAGTCCTAGCTTGGCCTCAACTGCAATTAGGCTTCTTAATTCATCGGCAACTAAAAATTGCGTGATTCTGTGCAAAATCGACGGTAGTGTTGTAACTTTTAACCAATATAATGCTGGAAAATCAATTCTATCACATAGCTCAGGAACTAAGTGTTCCTCCAAATCCTCTTGGATGTC
>JARPRH010000708.1:500026-514040 GCA_031763665.1 Calameuta haemorrhoidalis
GAGAATTGGCGAACGCCAGGAAGATGCAATATCAACGGTTATGACAGACTCGTATTTTAGTAAGGTACCAGTAGAGGAGAGAGAGAGAGAGAGAGAGAGAGAGAGAGAGAGAGAGAGAAGCAGAAAATCACAGTGACTGCTCTTTCTACTCTGGACTATAACTATAACGTTGCACGGTACACACATCAATCACCAGCATTTTAATATCGGGCAGCATACAATACCAGGGAATTCCCCCATACCAACCCCATAATAACCTACCCCCTTGGAAATCGTTTTTATGGCAAATTCTTGTAATTCATTCGTGCTCGCTCGCGTCATCTTTTAGTCCTCGATTGCTTTAACGTTAAATTCTATCTTGCACAAAAATTACATCAGCGACTGCAGTAGCTATTGGGATCAAATGTTTTTTGGTTTCCAAATGTTGGCAAACAATTTGTGTTCTGTTTAGACTTTTTTATATATTTATGTATTTGATATTTGAGTTTCGATTTTAAAGGGTGCATCGAACACGTGTTAACGCTTGTGGCTTTCATCCCCCTCACTGCCTCATGACAGTGACGTAGGCATTGAGAGGATTATTTCTCGGTGGGAAAAAAAACTGATAGGCTACGCTAATCGTATAAACATTGTCCCACCCGTTATGCAACTATTTTACGGGGTTCAAAAGTACACGTGTACGCTGTACTGTATTTCGTTGACTTATGAAACACAGCGATACCATGTGGGTACAATTCGCGTAGGTCAATATAAATTTAAGGGTGAAAATGGGGATGATTTTTCGTATCTCGATGGTTTTACGTAAAGATGCAAAAGTTTGTATTCGACAACCTTTTTGGCCCCTGGGCGGGTAATCGAGTGCGGAGAGTCAAGGGTTGTTGCGGTAGCCAGGAATATCTTAGGGGTTGCATCCTATCGGGGATGAGATTCTCGGGGAGAGAGAGAGAGAGAGAGAGAGAGAGAGTTTGCATAGAAAAGTGGACGCAGGGGGTGATTTTAGAGAGGACACTCGTCAGTGCAACGGGAATAGGGGTGGATGCGTCAAGGGCGGTGAGAGAGAGAGAGAGCCGAGAACTGAAAAATAGGGGTTGGAGGAGAGAGGGATGTTTCTCGGAAAAGCAAGCGAGCCGACAAATATAAATTCTTGTCTTTTTCCACCCCCTCGCACGCTCGTTCGCTCACTCGCGAGCTTACGAGGGTGTTAAGCCACCCTTACCCGCTTCCGACGTATTTTAAACTTCTTTACATATTTTCAACCGCACCCCCTTGCACCCCTTTCCACCCCTTTCCACCTTTTTCCGACGGAAACATCGCGGTATGGCAAACCGAGCGTTTTCCAACCTCATCCCTTCCTCCCCCCCGCAAGGTATCATCCCTTATAATAGTACCACGTATCCACCACTACGACCTGTACCTATTTTCACATGAAATAAACTGCTTTTCCCCCTAACGTACCAAAATCCCGTAAAAACTATTGTTTCCTTCTTTGACAAGATTTTCTTTTTTTTTCTCCCCAAAAATAGACACCAGGAAACGACTTCTCCGCGAGAGGGTTGCGCTATTTCCGGAAAGTCTTTTCTTGACGCCTTACGGCTTCACTGGTGGAAGGGAAGAAAAAAATAAAAATACTTTATCGAACAGTACAGTCGTCCATTAGCAACTGCGATTGCTCGACGACGACGTCGCTGATTGATTTACGGGACGCTGAGCGTCGCGACGCCACTGAGATTATCGGTAGACGTAATTTTTTTTGTTTCTTTCATAACTTATGTGAAATCTTAGGAAAGAGTTAGTATGTTCAAATTGTTTTTTGTTTTTCAAAAATATCACAATCCCATGATATTACTAGTTGTATCGTCCGCGCGTTCTGTTATTTTTACTCATTATTACATCCGTTGTACGTACATTATTATACGATAATGGTGGTCAGATACCATTGCGATTGTCAACTCGCATCCGAAACGCGCGCGGAAACGATACCCTTGCAAATGCATTTTCCGTGCGTCTCTTTATTCGTATATCCATTATATCAATATATTATAGGGGTATGCATGTAGGTAAAGTTACAATTAACAAATGGACGAATACCAACGTCACCTCGAGTGACGTCACTGGTGCAACTGTTACGTGGGATTGGACCGACGCCTCTTTCAATACGAGGAACGCGTTGTACCTAAACGCGAGTGTCGAGGATCCTTTCGCACTGTAAAAAAAATAGTTTTTTTTTCCTTATTAAAATTGAATGTGAAATTCAGTGAAATTAATGGATATTATAAAAAATTGTGTAATCATTCGATCGGTCGTGTTTTATTCGTTAATACAGTGCGAGGATACCATTAGAATGTTAACTGCGATACTCGGACTGCGTTTTCATGATTGCGGATATGACATAGGCTATATTTTCGACCACTCTGGATTACCTGACAGGGATATCATTTTATTCGACGTTGAATTCATACCGGGATACATTTGTTATCGATTACGATACCTGCCCGAGCGCATAGCTGCATACGTTGTACGTTGGATTCTCTATACTTGGTGTATTATTGAATTAAAAATTGTTTACGGTTATTATCGATACGCGAGTTGATTAAAATATTCATGACGTGTGAATGCTCGTATTAATAGATTACAAAAAAAAATGGAAACGAATACCCGAAATTTTGAGGTAATAGACGCGATAAAAATTGTAACCCGATGTACGAGGGTCGATGTTATAATTGATATGAATATTGGCAATTTCAAGGAGGGGTTACAAAAATCGGTGAAAAAAATGGAAAATGATAAGTCAAATGCAATCAGTGATTCTCGCTAGGAGCGTCCGTGTAAAATTTATCTGTTCCGTTCGTTAATTACTAATAATATTCAGACACCCCCCTGGCTGTGGGCGGCGGGGAGGGGGTGTATACGTTGAGCGTAAAGTAGCGAAGTGACGGTTTCCCCGAGGGTGGGCAAAATGTAGAGACGCGAGGGAGGGGGTTGAAGTTTGAGCTCGAGCTGTCTCGCATTACCATAGGCAAACAGACGGAGGAGCAGCGTCGGCGAGCGTCGGCGAGCGTCGGCGAGCGTCGGCGAGCGTCAGCGAACGTCGACGGGAAGAAAAATGAATAAAATTATGAAAGACGTGAATTTTGAAAAGCGGCTCGGTATCGGCTCGTGGGTCGGAGTGTGTGACGAGGGGTCGGGGGATGAAGGTGAGCTCTTTGGTATTTTTTTTACTTTTTAGGGGATGAGAACATTCTCTACGTCGACGCACGTAATTCCTGGCTACGTCGACGATTATGCATTATTCAGTAACGCCGGTTTCTCCTCGTCGCTTTGCTCTCAAGAAGAGGAGAAAAATATCTAGCGCGAAGGCAAAGAATAAGGGTGGCTTTTGAGAGACGGAAAATCGGTAAGGGTTGGGGTAGGAGGGTAGTTGCTCCGTCTCTGCCCGCAGGGGCTTAAGGTGTCGCTAATCTCCCCGCATGATGTCAGAACGAGATGCTGCCCTAAGAGGGAGGGTGCGTGACGGTGCGAGTCCGGTTAGGAAGAATCAACCCTTGTGGATCATCCCTTCAAAATAGTCAATGATCTTCGCAAACCGATGTCGTACACAGTGTAAATAAATTTTTTTACCCAGCTGCAAAGTTTAAGGGATGAAATTTATCTCATGGAGAAAAAAAGAGGGGATGACGTCTTTATAATTACACGAGAAATCCAGAGCGTGGAAATATCGATGTGTCGGTAACGGTGCTTGGCCAATGAGCACGGAGGACGTCAAACGTGCATAATAGCCTATGGGCGGTTTAAGGGTTGACGCGAGGCGTCGCGACGCCGACGGGTTGAACGATGCCTGGTATAAGTCAGAATGCGGACAGGCACGCGGTTTTGGGGGATGAGAAGTTTAAATGGCTCGTCCGTATGGTGCTTCTCCACCCCCTGGTTCCCACCCCCTGTACTCGGTCGACCCAACCCTCGAGCCACCACCGGGACTTCAACCCCCGCGAGCATCGCCGAAGCGTCTGACTGCGCAGTCATCCGCACGGACGTGTCGCTTCGGCGGGATGATCTGTTTTTTCTCCCTTCAAAATTCAAGGCCTGAAACGTGAAATTTTTTCACTTTTCAGCCAAAAAATTAAAATCAACCCCCAATTTCTAAACTTATAAAAACATAAGAGACAGTCATCCCTTGGCTCAACTTTCTTCTGTACCGCTGAACACGCGCGCACCTTGGGAGGTGAAAATTTACCGAAACGCTTCGCGGTTGTCCCGTGCGGTTTAAGGATTTCGGGCTGTATAGGAGAACTGGGCCGAGGGGGTGGTCTTAACCGTAGAAGATACACCCTAACTCGACGTTGGCGGTTCACCGCGGAAGCAGCGCCGAACCCAGAAACCAGATCCGCCGGCGAAACCTCCTCGCACCAAATTATTCATAAATCCCGGACCGGTTTTCTACTGGGTAAAAAGGCGTTTGCGGACGTAACGAAGTCGGCCCGAATTTTTGAGGGACGGGGAGGAGCGCAGAGGGACGGATGGGACGCGGGGGCTGTTTTACAAAGACCGAAAAAGCAGGACGAAGGAGAGAGAGAGAGAGAGAGAGAGAGAGAGAGAGAGAGAGATGAGAGAAACGAGGGTGAAAACTGAAAAGGGGTAGAAATGGCATCAGATGTCTCACCCGATCCCTGAATGCTAATCCCTGCACCACCAATTATGTCCCTTGGACCCACCCCTCGCTCATGACCATTTACCAAAAACCACCCCTAAATTCAATCGGCACGAAAATTTCTCTATCGACTGTTTCTTTTTTATTTTAATTTATATAAAATATTATTAATAATTACAACCTCCCCCGCCCCCCTCCACCTTCCCACCGCGTAATCTTGAATGTTTTACACGGACCAGTCGCCACCCTCGAAAATATCACCCTTACGCAAATGACAAGTGGTGCCCATAATAACGTCACGGGCTGACGATTCTAGGAACTTCTGTCGATTTACCGCATCTGTGCCAGTGCTGCCAACTTACTACGTTAGCCTGCTACTTAAATCACTCTCCGGCAACGCGTTCATCCCTTGTACCACTGGTGCTAACTCGAGAACCTCCTCAACCTCGTCAACCTCGTCAACCTCGTCAACCTCGTCAACCGTAAGTTGCCGTCGTCCCCTATCAGTTTCAGGAGTGACGTTCGAGGGAAGAAGGACAACTCTTTATATTAGCAGACGAGAAAACTTAGTTTCACGACACTTGGATACTTTTCGCTGTCGCTTTGGCAACACTGATTCCTCTGAACGTGACGGGGATGAAAATACATCCCTATATATATATATATCACACTCGAATATATAGCTACTTGATATAACAAAGCTAATCAGAAAGAAAAACATCCCTCCGCGCGTCAAAATCGACAGAGTGGATTAAATAAATTCCCTAATACCTCAACCAGACTGACGTATGGTAACTGATATGAGTGTCGGAAAAACCACCCCACGTGTATGTTCGTGCTTGTGTCATATACATACATATGATTGATATTATAACAGTAGCAAGACCGTCACGTATCGGAATACATTGATTATCACAATCAGTCTGACCAACCATATCTCGCAGGTGCTACAGGTTATCAAATATCAACGTACAGACCGTATCCTTAAAAATAGCCACGGTACGTATGGTTAAAACGGGTAGGGGTAGTTTTATGAGAAATTTTGTACGAATAAGCGTATCCCACGTGAAACACGTGGAAAATCAGTGGCTGACGAATCGTTTGGAAATTCGCGGCTCCCGTAGGGTCTTATGAATGACGTAGCAAAAAGCAACCCCTGCGCTCAGCCTGGCATTTACTACCGTATATATAGGGCTTGAATTAGAGTTTCGGTGATTAGTGACCATCGGTCCGTGTTGCCTTTCGACAAGCCACTCGTATCACCGCAGCAACCCACCCCGCACCACCTCTTCGCCACCCTCCCCCCTCCCCCCTCCCCCCAACGTTAACCCCACAGCTGGACGCTGTCTAATCTTTCGTCGATTATCGTACGTATATAGGTAGAACTTGAAACACCCTGTAGCTGGTAGATGGACTGTGTATGTGTGTATATATGTCACGCGTCTCTTGAAATTAGTAAAATTGATGGTACCGATTATCGATTACTCTATGGGAATTAGTGTAGGCTCGATTATCAGTGATTCTATACCGGAAGTGGAAGGGGGGGGGGGGGGGGGTTGTATTAAAAAACCACTAAGATACGATCAGGGAGGGATTTTTCTGGCGTTTATATATTTTTTTAACCTTATAACGTAAAGTTGAATTTTTATGGTAGCGGATTAAAGTCCTATTGGTTATCTGTGTGGTTTTGGGGTAAACATGGGTTTTTTAAATTAATTATCTGACGCATAACTTTTTGACAAATATTTATCGTACCATTATCTTGATTGATAATGCTCAGATCAACAGGTTAAAATGTAATTTTTTTTTCCTTTTCCGTTACTTTATCGCCGCCGCTCTCTAGGTCGTAATGGATTATTTTTGCATTATGGGGTCAACCTCTCTACAGGGTGTTCAAAGTGGTTGACACCAAGGGTACGAGGACTGCTAGGCAATTGAACACCCTTCGAGAAACTATTCACCCAATTGTACGTCACGCGGGCTGCTCGAGGAGTCAGGGGTGGATTCTGCAGAGTCGCTGGGGATTCCTCGCAGCCCGTGTCCGATTACGAGGTCGCAAAACGACGCCATTACGAGTCTACGTATCCGCATTAATATTAGCGGGAAAATTTGAATTTCGATTATACAATTCGGTTGATCTCCTCGTCGAAGGACGAATTCTTCGGGAAGTGGCATATTATTATGATTAAAAAGAAATTTCTTTTTTTCCCAAATTAAATATATAAATTTATTCAATAGCACAACCGTACGTCGTGGGCTTTGATTTACAATCGCATTACAACGTGTTCGCGATACGATTAATCGAGGCGAAACGACAATTAAATTATCTCATCCTCCATTCAAAATACGTGTTCGCGAATGCATTATAGGCGCGATGGGTCGTGTCTGTGCAGATTTCGTGAAATACCGGAAAAGGGAACAAAAAGTTAGATGGATCGAGCGGGGGGGGATCAAGTACGAGTCGTTTCGATGCGAAAATGAAATAGAAATCGCCCGAAGGATCGGAGTAAAAGGATAAGAAGGTCCTTCAGGACGCGGATGCTGCGAGGATGCTGCGAGGATGCTGCGAGGTCTCTCCTGGCTGTAGCCGAGGCGAACCTTAAAAATACGCAATCTCGCTACTCCGTCAGGCTGAAGAATTGAAATACATGTCTCTCCCCCCTCCCCTCCCCCCTCGCCTTTGGGTCCCCTTTGATATCGTTTACCCATAATCATTTAATTTTAACCGTAGCCGCCGCTCTCGGCTTTTTCCGTCACCCCGAGGCTCCTTTCGGAGGTTCTTTAAGACTCCTCTTATTCTACATGGACGATCTGACTCTCCAGCATCCCTCGGCTGCTTCCTTTGCGTTGCTTTGCCTTTGCGTTGGCACAGACTTTTCTCATTCTCGTTTTCCCTCACCTTCGTCACACTTGCCCTTCGTCGTCAATCTCCGGGATGCCCCTCTGCCCCCCCCCCCCTTCTACCCCCTCGTCCAACACCTCCTGTCAGTTTATCTAGTAAAAAAAGATAATACAGACCGTAAAGCTTGCCAACGTAAAAATTTAATACAGACTTTATTTTATTGAACGGATACATTTCTACGTCTCGTATGTATCTAAGACATGTTTACATATGTTTACGTAACTCGGGGTGCACGAGTCACGTGATATATATACGAGACACAATGGAGGGTAAAAGTATCAAGTCGATTCGTATCCTCCAGACACCCGTGAACTTGATTAGCCCCATCTCGCAATTCTGATAGTATTCAGAAGAGTGAGAAAACACATTTTTTCATACCTAAGGGTGGCTTTTAAAAGTATCAAATGTAGTGCAGCGAATGTGACGTCGAAAAAAAACCTCATACCGTACGCAATATAATCCTTGATGAAAACTGTGAAAATCGGAAACGCTCGAGACGCAATATCCCCGATAGGATAGAGAAGAGAATGGAATTTTGTTGGAAGGAATTAGGGGGGGCGGGCGGGAGGGGGCTGTGAGAAAGGTAAGGGTATAGTCGTAGAGAGGGTTGCAATGGGCGGACGGGACAATAATGCGACACAGACACTTTCGATGCAAACTACCCCCGACGTATTTCAAGCAACCCGCCGCCCCCGCCGCCACCCCCCTTTCAACCCCTGCCCGATCCCAATCCGATCGGTTATTGAATCGTTAAGCCGTCGCCGAATAAAAAGATCTGCATAAGCATCCCCTATATTTCTTCTTGGCCTCTGCCGGTATAGTCCCCCCCTCCCCCCCACACCCATACCTCTCCGTTATCCCCCGTCTATTCTCCTAGGAGGCAAACTGGGGGTGGATTGGCGACCCCCGGGCGCAAATAATATTTTGAGACGCTAAAATGTGTCAAGCGCCCTGATCCCCGTCTGACATTTGAATATCCAAGGGGGTGGAAGGGGGTTGAACAATAGCAGAGGAAGAAGTAGTGCCGCCGTTCGTTCGTTCGTTCGTTCGTTCGTTCCTTCCCTCCCTCCAACTACCCTTATTGCCAACCACCACCCGTCACTTGTATTCCTTCATCCCTTGAAAACCAACCCCCAAGACACCTTCACTGGCAATATTTATAAAGCTTTGCGGATAGAGCCGTCGATATTTTCTCACGTATGGGACTGTCACGATACGTCATCGTTTCTTGGAGATAAACAAAAATGAGAGACAAGGATGAAAGAGATAAGAAAAAAAAAGTGAACGGAAAATATCTGCCTTCGCGTAACCCGCTCTCGATATCGACTTGGATTCTCGTTGTATTAATAGTAATAATAATAATAATAATAATATGTCTAAAAAGATAAAAAAATTTCGGGAAATTTTCAATACGCAGCATCCCTGGTCCAGATGCGTTATTCGAAATTTATTATTTTAATTTTTACTTATTATTATTATCTTTTTCTTCAACCGACATTCATTTTATTTATTAAATCGTAACTTTTTCCGATGACTCTTCTTCTTTGATTAGCACACTCTGATAAGATTTAACGATGACTTTCTACAGACAGCGTTGTTACCGCGAGGCAAATTGGCGGCTTCCTACATATGTGAAAGTCGGCAGGTAATCGTCGGTATAAAGTTTACAGCGTCTTTTTGACATGGCGATTAAGTGCGAGGTTTAATGGTTGATCGGAGCGGAGCGTCGGGACGCCTGAAAATTATGACTCTATGCATGCGTAATATACATACACACATATATATATATATATACACGTGTATATGATACGTATGACAAATAGTGGATGTGGAATATTCTTGTCATGTAAAATTTTTTTTTTCAATTCACGTCCAGCGGCGACTTATCTGCCGTTCTGCTGAAAAATATTAGAAAAAATTTTTTTTACTTTTTCTTTCCACTCAAAAATCTCCAACGTTCACCTCGTAAACCCTTAAGCTAAATACTAATAAACCGATGCGTCGCTTAACAACTTGTAACCTGTTCGCGAAACGGTTCAGGGTTTCCATTCGTGACGACCACAGTGGTCAGAACGGTAGAGGACGAGTAATCCGGGCGAGCGATATTTTCACTGCCACCTTCTTTCTTTACACAGGAATTCTTTACGAAAGATTTGGGTTTGCTTTCAATGTAAACGACCGGGCGACGAGAGAGGCTGACGCGCATTGCCTGTATTGAGTTGTATTAAAAAAAAATTTTGTTCGGTTAACAAGTTATACGATTATCGTTAAGATACTTAAAAAAAAACCACGTTATAAAAGACTTTTTTTTTTCAAATCTTATTTTTAATCCAACTTTTTTTTACCTTCTTATACTCGTGGTGTGTAAAATTTTTGTTTATTTTCGTCAATTTAACGATTCCCCGTTATATTACTCGTATCTTGAATCTTTTTCATACCATCCTGCCACCCGGTATGCACCGAGTCCTCTCAGTCTCTTTGAAGAGCGTCTGGACGCTCACGCGTCCTCGCACGCATGCAAATTGCAACATTGTAGCTAAGCATACGAGCACGTCGTACACTAGCGTGAGATGTGGTCCGTCAAAAGGCCGTAAAACGCAAGGCCACGTCGTTCGGCCGCATCCACAACTAGCATCGCTACATTCCGTATACGCGTTGCTTAAACCTTCGTTATACTGGCGTTCCTTATATCGCAAATTTCCTTTTTATTTTTTTCTCCCTATATATACACTTCAGTTTTTTCCTGTCCGACCAGAAGACACTTCGCGTCTATACCCCATATACACGTAAAGCCCAAAACACACGATACCGTCGAGTCTCTAATCAGCATAAGATAATAAGACGCAACATCGAGAGACAGGATTCAATTAGTATACCTTGGTCGGCTTTAATAGGTAAACAAATAATTGGTCGGACGTACGTAATCGTAAGAAAAAAATTTTTTTTCCCCCTACAGATCGCATTTGGTCCATTGGGATGCTGCGTCCGATTATTACGTTATTCCATTCTATCTCGAAACCATTAATATATAGTCCATCGTATTAAATACGCCAGCCAACCAAAATTACTATCAACGACAGGACTATAGTTTATCCGCGCTAACTCTCCCGAGATGAGACTTGTCATCCGTACACGAGGACCGAAGAGGGTTCGGGGTATAATTTATCCCGTTATGCTAATCGGGACGATTTGTCTAAATTAAAAGGCGCTCGGCCTGATCCGCGGTCACGTCCCCATTTTCACCAGGCTCCCTCCCCCTGCCATCCGGTCAGGTTGTACTAGCTGCCGGACTTGACGCCGCAGCATCCCCAGGGATGATGGTCCAGCGTTATCGCAGTAAATCCCTTGCGGATGATGAGACTTTGGTTTATTGTACGTGTTCGGTTCGCTACGGTAAGATCGTCAGGGTCGAGGAACTGGACCAGTCGCAGCATCCCGTTTTGATGCCTTTGGATCTCTGCTCCTTTTTTCATCTCCCTTTCTTTTCTCTCCCGACTTTCATACTTTCCTCGCAGCGGTCAGCCACAAATCCCAAGGTGCACGAGACGCGCATACCAATTGACTTTTGCCATCTATAACCAGAGTAACAAATTTTCCCCTTATGCTCACCCTCGTCAACCCCTACGAATCCCGTGCATGTTATAAGGATTACCTCGTCCCACCATTCTTTGTACCAATATTACTTTTACCATTTTTTTTATTTTACATTTTTCCACCATAACCACCAAACATTTACCCATACACCATTAGGCGCTGTACCAATACCGTGCGCGTACTCGCAGCATCCCTCCCATATACTTCCAGCATCAAGTACCTCCTATCCCACAGGATACGGCAGACACCGTGGGACAACATGGGCTCCTCGACTAAGCCGTATAAATCTGACCATCTTACAACGGCATAAGTCTACGGATTAGCTCCTGTACCACAGTCGCCATTACCACGTTACTCCTCCGCCCGTCGACAGAACCTACGTATCTCGCTTACTTTTCTCCGACTTCCTGCGTAAAATAAAGTGCTCCCTGGACCGTTCAATCTTGGGGCGAAGAATTATCCCTTTCATTTTCACGTTTTTTTTCTTTTTTTTTCTTTTACCGCGAGGAGTGATGATTTTAAATAAATAAAAAAATTTTGGGGGGGGGGGGGGTTAGCAGCAGGTTTTCTTAGCGGGTCCATGCTATCGAAGTCACTGCTTGGTATTCTCTGCGAACTCGACCAGGAGGGGGGCGTGAGACTCGAACGGGCTGTTTCAAGGGGGTTAGATGGGTTAGGGGTGGTTTTAGGGTGGTGACGACGGTAGCGAGAGAGGATACAGGTTTCCCGGGGGCGGCTGATGAGGTATTGATGATAGGATCGCGTCAACACCAGCTGAGCCAATTACACGCCTAAATCTCTACCCATCCCGCAGCATCCTCATCCCATACTCTGTATCTTCCTCGACGAGTTTGTACGTATATCTATCGATATACTTTTTTTTTTAATTTATTACTACAGTCCCACCTAACTATAACCGGTACTGGTTGGTATCACCCGTTATCGATACCAGTCGTCATTAAATTATACAGTAAAACTGGTAGAATTTCTTAAATACAGCATCCACCGACAGATCTCATCTCACGTTAATCATTCATACCTTTTTGTTGCAAGTAAGTGACTCGTGTTACGTATCTTCGGAAAGCTGTCTGTGGACGCGTCGAAAGACTTTTGGTCCACGAGGAAATTCATCTTTTTATCTCTAGCATATATTGTATGGCTTTTAGCAAAGAGCGTGTATATTTTTTTTTACTTCTTCAACGCGAGCTCTTGTTACGCCCACTGCCCCTAGGACACGGATGGGCTGGAAATAACAAACTGCGAGGAAATAACAAACGCGTCGCTACATTGAAACAGCCCTGTCGCTCGTATCTCATATAGCGAGTGCGGCGGCGGCGGCAGCGCCAGCGCTGAATGGAGGATGAGAATGAATACAGTGAAAAGGGTGTTGAGACACGAGCAATAGGAAATAACAGTAGTAGGTAGCACCGGTGGCAACGGGTAAGAAGACGATAGCGGTATAGTCGACCCAGCCGACCCGACCGACCCAGCCGACCCAGCCGACCCAACCGACCCAACAGCGGCAGCGAGTACGAGTAGTGAGATAGTATATAGAGGTACAGTGATATGGGGTAGTCGGTGAAGAGGGGGAGGTAGTGCCAGGGGTAGGAAAAAGAGAGAAAAGGGAAAGAGCATAGGAGATAAAAGGAAGCTTCTTCTCTCGCGAAATCGCCTCTCAAATCTCGCGTGAAAATTACCCTATTGTGTCTGCCCCTCCCACGGACACCTCTGAACCCCCCATCGCCCTCGTATTTCATCCCTCGGTTACATAATCGGCTTTTTGTTTTACGTTCTTTTCTTTTTTTCCTCCATCCCCGGAATATCTCCCCAGGGCCTCTCGGACTGCGCGGGGAGCAAGGGGGGCAAGGGGGTCACGGGGGGCGACGCTGTTGCAGGCGGCAGAGTGTAGATGGCGCTAGTGTCGCCAGTGGCTGCTGTGCCCGATGCTCTGGGACACCTTGTCCTGTGGGTTGGCTGCTGGTTAAAGGACATCCTGATCGGGGACGCTGCTCCTTCCTAGCTTGCTCGATTTGTCCCTAAGCTCCTTCGGGATATCCTGCTGGTCGCACCACTTGCTGGCCAATGATCCCACGAAGCCCAAATTGCCCGCTTCACGTCTTCCTCTCTTTACGTATATATATATATGTTATCTGTATGGTACCTAGTCCTGGACCACTGGACCACTGGACCACTGGACCACTGGACCACTGGACCTATTATACGTTTGCTGTTGTAAAATGCATGGAGACACGCATATATGCAGAATCTTTCTTATCGTCCACGATGATACCCTACTGGTATGGCACTTATAGGGTGTTTTTTATGTATATAAAAAAATTGAAGAAAAACATTTTCAGTTGACACAGAAACAGGATATACGTTGTTGTGTGTTTTACTTTTTTGATACCTGCTACTGTGGGTGTGTGTATGTATGTATACATTTTTTTGTTTTTTTCTATCCTTTTCACTGTTTTTCGCAGGAGCATAGGATACGTTAGGTTATTATCAAACCGGTAGCCGGTATTTAGAGAGATACGTGTACACAGCGAGTGCTGGGCTCGGTATTATCAGGGGTTATCGGACGTGGGGTGAACACAAGGGGGTCAGGCAGACCATATGCTGCCAGTATGTTCAACACTCTCTCACTGGGACAGTCGAGTCCTCGAGTCCTCCAGTGAACGAGTACGCACTCTACTCTCTCTCTCTCTCTCTTCTCTTTCTCTTCTCTTTCTCTCTCGTACCTTCGATATTCTATACTGCTTTACTCTCCATGCTAGCGGGGAAGGGGGAGGGGTCCCACTCTCCCTCCGTATCATCATAATCGATATAATATTATTACGAGCCCTCCATGCATTTTGTAATCGTATCAGAAT
>JARPRH010000708.1:514140-526600 GCA_031763665.1 Calameuta haemorrhoidalis
CCACTCTCCCTCCGTATCATCATAATCGATATAATATTATTACGAGCCCTCCATGCATTTTGTAATCGTATCAGAATGGCTGAAATTGAATAATAATAATAATTTTTGAAAAAAAAATTTTCAACTTTTTTTTATTAAAAATTTTTTATTCTTTCACGTTTGACGCAACATTGGAAAAAACATTTTCTTTATCTTTATATGATCATTAATTTGGACAATTAAGCCTGGCGTCCCATAATCACGTAATTATCATTGTATCTTATCGGATTTTAGCGATATTACGATTATTCGAGAACGCAAACAAATTCCATGTTAAACATCCATATCAGTTTATCTCACGCGACCCATCGACACACTCAATATTATTTGCACTTGACGCTTAAACATTTTTGACCCCCACCGCGTGCACGCGACGTAATCCTATATCGTTAGAATTTCGATAATTTTCAAATGAACGTGAAGAAAAACCATATCGCATACCCAAACCATCGCAATCCAGATTCACGGTCCTTTTATCCCATAGGATTTTGCGGGATCTCAGGGTTCGCGACCTCCCCCTCCACTCCTCGAATCGAAGGGACATTTTTCTCACTTTGCCAAGAACCCCCTCGAGCCCCCCTCTGCGCCATAATAAGTTTTACCCGAAACGGTCAAGGATGCTGGGACAAGGGGAGACATGGGGAGGAGTTGGAGAATCGCCACAAAGGGGATGAAAGAAATCATCCCCACTCACCTACTGTATTCCCAAAAGCATAAAAACCCTACGGAAAACATTGGACCAAAAAAAATATCATTGGCAAGACTGTCACGTACCTTATTGGTAAACTTGAACATGCCGCCATTTTTTTAGAGAGAACCGATAGAACTGATGTCACATTAATTTACAATTTGTGTAACCAACTCGATGCCTGATAGCGTCGCTTACTTCAAGAGGCACGATACCGGCCATATGCCGTCAATCGACGACCGACGTCGCGACGCCTTACACCATTGGACTCTGTGTAATTATCGATGTCACTGTTGCTACGCTACTGACCCGTGATATACTGTATAGCGGTTGTGTACTGTATGCACTGTACACTATATAATTGTCCTATAGGAAAAATTAAAAAATTACCATATACCTATGCACAGGTAGATTTAGTGAAAAAATTGATACCATGTAAGTGGATGACAAGTGACAATGATATCGAAGGGTGATTCATCTATGAAAATTATAAGTAGAAGGGTTAACTGATTTTTTGTTTTTTTTCTTCTCACTGCTCTCATATGGGTTTGATCTATGATACTGATTTTTTGTTAGATCTAGTAATATTTTTTCACTATGGTGGTACTTGCTGCTATCGGTTAATGCAGCAAGGGTTGTTTATGAATGATATTATATTAAAGAATATTAATTTGTTATTCCGTCAATTGTTTCGTTAATCATTTTGCATTCTCTGTCTGTGTTACGTACGCATACAGATTCATCCCCATTATGATTCACTAACGAATCAGTTGCCAATAATCATCGCGTAAGCCGAAATTCGAATTGCACCAGATGCACCAATGAGAAATCCCATTACCAGTAAATTTCGCGAGGTTACTCAAACGCGTAATTCGATCCCACGGAAAAAGAAGCAACCTCGACAAAGAAGCAAAACTCAATTGCCATGGACGAGGAAGGTGTTTGGAAATTTTTTTTTCAAAATTCCATCGATACACGTCAACGGAAGAAAACCGTGTATCGTATATCACAACATTACACAACAAAATAGATCCCATACGCCCTAGTACTTATACGATACCGTAAATAAATTTATGATACCGATTGAGTCGAAATAAAAAAAAAAAGGAGTCCCTATCGTCCGGTTCTCGAATCCCATAAGAATTTCCAGCTGGCAAACCCGCAACCATAAACCAAGCTTTAGCTCAATGACGGTAATAAGGAGTGTCGGTAATAAAACTGCCATAGTACCAGAATACGTGTCAATTCCTTCTATTTCCAGGAAGGACCCAATTGGAAAAGAAAAAAAATCTCAAACAATAATAATAATACACGAAAATGACAATCAAACGACGCTAGGCCTATCAAGATCGAAATTAAGATCGATAATCACTCCTGATACAGACATTTAACAAAAAAAAGTGTTAAACGACGCAGCGAACGTAAATGGCGATAAATAAAATTTCCGACGTTTATTTACGTCACTGGGAACAATACGAGACGTAAATAACTTAGCCGCCCTGGACTTCAAAACCGCAATGGACTTTTCTTCAGGTTAAATATATATATATATATATATACAATATACATACTACTATCCCATACAGCGTTACCAACAAATGAACATCGATTCTTAACTCCCATAAGGTCCCATATCCCATTGGTCAGAGTGCGGGCGACAAACGAAAGCCTATAAACACCTAGCCGGTACGGCTGTAAATTATCCTAACAGTCCCGCGGGATTGGCTGGGATGATTTAAGTCTCCCGGCAGCCAAATTCCTTTCTCTTTTACGCAAAGCGCCAAAGCGATTGCAAGGTTACAAGGTTACAAGGTTACAAGGTTACAGGTTACGAGGTTACACCCCTACGGTGACGATGATCATCAAAACGATTGTGGCTACCCCAGGACTTCCTCTGTCCAGCCTCTTCCGACCTCCTCGAGGAGACCTTGCACAGTAACACTACTAAATCCCAATCTTTGCAAACGAGAGCCTGAGAACAAACGAGAGTGGAAACTCTCGTAACTCCCTAGGCCCAAAGATAAAATTAAGATATGTGAACTTCCAATCACTGCCCTAAATTGCTTGGGTTGATAAATGCTTTTTTTTCTCTCGCATTCCCAACTCAACCTGCTGATCTGCCCTGGCAAGATACCGTTCTTAGGATATGAGAATGTAAACTGCCAGAGATTTCGCTGTGCATCACGTACGTGCGTAGATATTATTATTATCATTATTATTTTGCCAACCTGGGAGCAGCCAACCGACACGGTCACCACCTTCAGCCCTTACGTAGGCAGCAACTGCGTGATATCACTAGATCGTATAGGTCGTTGGTATTTGGGGTAGTTATTCTCTGTTAGGTTGGTACACTGCCACATTGATACCAACGTGGGAGACTTGCGGCCGGCTAATAAGCCCTCCTTAAGTCCGTAACTCTGCTGTGATTTGTGTCCTCTCGGTAACCTGCTCTCTCACTTCGCTTGGCTGCCTCTCTGCCCCGCGCCCCCTTACGCCCCCCACTCTCCTCCTCCCCTGATCTTCGCCCCCCGCGAACTGCTCCGACTCCTGGTTACGGGATCCTAGGACCAGTGTCCTATATCCGCTGTGCTGTACGTATATGTATATATATGACACAGAGCTACGTCTCTATGGCAGCTTTAGCTACAGCTATACCTGCACCCTCTGACTCTCACCCTCCCGCCGACCTGTCTACCCAGCAATTAACAAGTCCCCCTCGAGGGCTAATCCCGCTAATCCCTTGACTGATGCCCCCCACCTCTCACCTCGCTTCACCCCGGCTCACCTTCCCCATGACCCCGGAACCCCGTTTAGATACCTAGATGCCCTATAGTGATTTTCGATCAGGTTTTTGGCGATCTTGGACTTTGGGATAATCGTCGAGGGGTAGTTTTTTTTTCGAAAATTTTCTTCCGAGTTCGGCTCGGATATAGGAGTTGGTATTTATTTTTCTGTCGAATACTGGAATCGGTTGAATTTTTATTTATCGAGGGAGGATCGAGGAATTTGAGAAAAATTAATTAGTTTCGAGGGGGGGGGGGGGGGCAATTTTTTAAATTTGGAGTTGATACTTCTGGTCCGATACGCGTAAGGGTTGATCGCGTGAACGGATTTACATTGTTTCTGCTGATCGTAGTTATGAACCTTCACTCCGCAGTCACTTTGTAATTCTATATGAAAAAAGCCACCCTGACTGATTTCGCGGCCTCGTTTATCTTTTCGTCGGTCATCGATACCCTCGTCGCTTTTCTGCCTTGACTCGGTTTGCGCGCGCGACCTACGTAACGTGCAAAGCCGCAGCCGTACATCACGCTAAATCGAGATCCAAAAAATATACAATGTCTGACAGGGGTGGTTCCCGTCAAGCTGGGGTTTGTTACGCAACGCTAACAATGTGTACCAAATCGTTTGCTGCGCGCACGATAGTCACTGTAACTACTGTCTGCCAAAATCATGCCCTTCGTACTGCACTATACGCGTGACAGACATTTTTTTTTTTCAAAATTTTCCCTTTCCCCAAAAACCCACCCTATACCCAAAATTCGACAATTACATCCATTGCCAGTCTAAAAAAATGAACCTTGAAATAATCCCCTATAACAGATATTACCCAGTGTCTGTCCGTCCTTAATCAAAACTACCCCTACGGAAGCCCATCGATGGCGGCTTGTTACATTTCACAATAGATCAGGATACACTGACTGTACCATTAGGTGACCCCCCCCCCCGTCCCCCCTTATACGTACCGAATCTAATGCAAACAGCTTGTCGAATGATAAATCAAACTTTCCCAATGACAGGGATTTGTTCCCGGGTGGTAAAGTTTTATTTTTTCTAACCCCCTTCGTACCCTCTCTCGCTTTTCTTTTTTTTTTTTTTTATTAACCAGTCACATGTGTTAACCACAAACCAGTCTAGCGCGGTTGAGCTCCAGGAAATCAAAATCAATTCCAGCAAGTACATATGTCGAATTACTTTTACCGGAACGACGGATTCGTTTCGGAAATTCTTGTTTCCCTTATTTGTCCACTTTTTTTGTCGCTTTCAAAACTTCCTTTCGTTTCCTCGCTTTTGACTGTCCACGTGTCAGTTCGTAATATCCTAACGCGAAGAGACATAGGATGACAGGTCTAACTGTCGACTAAGTGGAGTAGCAGAGCCCTGCCGTAACAACAGATAGTCGAGGAGAAGCAGATAGTAACACATGGACCGTTGACAGCATCCGATCCTCCTCTCATCTCGTCTCCACGACTGCAACCGTCCGAATGTCATTAGTCCGACGCAATCCGTATACATGATATCTCAGAGAAGTAAATTGCCTTCCGGTATCCATCTGGACCACTCGAATCTGTCCCCAAGAAAATCATGAAAAATCTCAGCATCCCATGTATCCTCCAGAATACTCTTGAAAACAAGAGATATCCTAAAATAAACAAATTATATTAATATTTAAGAATTTCAGTAAAAAAAATTGTCGCATATCAAATCCTACGAAAGACATCTCCGGGACGTTTGGTCCACACCCTGAGGATCCGAAGTAGTAACCAAGTGTACAGGGTGAGACGGTAGTAAGGATGCTGGAGGCTATTAAGACGTTCTCGCCGAGATAAAAGGAAGCTGGCTTGCCAGTTTGGATTGGAGATGAGAGGGGGGAAGGGTAAAAGGCCGGCACAGAGTTTAAGTCAGAGGGTGAGACCGAGAGGATGAATTCTGGTCCATGGCCGTGAGACAGAGAGAGATAAAAAAAGGAAAACGTGGAGAAGGAGTACAAGAGAGGCAAAAGAGCCGAAGAACCGTAGGAGGAGAGAAACAAATAAACGAGGGGAGTAGCGAGACTCCGGGGCCCGAAGCGGCTACCATTAAAATGAAAAATGACATTCCGCCCGCCGACGTCCCCGTCGCGGCCTTACTTAGTCCGCCGTAGTTACATACCTTACCCCTCGAAAAGCAAACAGCCCCTCAGAATTATTGGTGATTTTTTAAATCTGTTAAACAGGCCTCTCGACCGCAGTTGCCAAGTAGGGTTGTCCTGACGTCTCTCTCTCTCCCTCTCTCTCTCTCTTACACTCTTCATAATATATATATATATATATATATATATCTGATATACCTACCCCATCAGATTGCACCCTTCCTCTATCTCACCCCCTAAGGATTCATCCGACCAGGCAGTACAGCAGCCCTTTTGGTACTGGGATAAGGCTGGGTTACTATCCATCCCCTCTTGAAAAGTACCCACCCCCCACCCTCGAACCATGCTCAGGGCTGCTTAACACCTTGTTATTTATTTTTCAAACTTTCATCCCCCTTTCTACCGCGCTCCTGGGCTACTTGGTGGCGATCTTTTATCAGGTTTTTTTTGTACCGACTCAATGGCGTCCACCGGAGTTATTAATATCGCGCGTGGCGATGCTATCCGATCTTGTTACATATCTCGTAGTGTTTTCTATTAGAAATTGCCCCATAGGTAGATCCTCCGTGGGACGAAACTGTGTCGCTTAATAGGATGCGTAGGAAGGCTGAGGTAGGTGAACGGAAAGGCTCGTAGTCGGGACATCGTACCGGCGTTGTAAAAGTCTACGTGTTGTCTGTGCGCGCGTGTGAGATAGAGAGATACATCCTCGCAGCATCCAATTCAAGATCTCATCCACCTACCGAGATCGTAAAGACTGCACGGGCAACGTCTTAGAATGGGTTTCTCGTATCTGCCGTTTTGCTGCTATAAAACGAAGCCCCGCGTGGTTTGGCCTATTAGGAGGCAGATACGGGAGAAGGAGAGCACATAGTTAGGAGGAACAATGAGAAAGAACATTAATTTGGGTAACGTTGGATCGTTACAACAAAATTTTTAATATTAATTCCTTTTAGAGAAATTTATTTTTCTATTTGTCTTTAACCCTTTTTTCCCCCGTAATTTCGTAATTTATCGTTTATTTCTGTGTCAAGACTGACGGGGTTTGGGATACGAGGTAAAAAAATTTACAGGACTTTTAACGGCATGCGAAACTCACTTTTAAACTGTCTCATCGATATCTCCAAGTTGGTAGACAGTTCGGTGTTTTTTGTCATTGCGAAACTACCGACGACTCGAAGCAGTCGGCCATTGGCGTAGCAGGGGGGACGCCAAACTAGTTTTCGATGCCATATTGACATGTAACTGTCATCGGTGCCCGAGCGTCGTCCGTAGGCGACGCAGAGGCCGTCTGTCCGCCCGACTGGTCTGACGTTGCTTCTTGTCGTATCGGCGACTCTCGATTCTCGACCGGTCTCGAAGCACAAGACCAGTCCAATTGCGATCATTGCCGCAAAAAAGGTGTGCGGCTCCCTTTGACGTTCACCAGGTTGCCACACCGATCCCGGCGCATTCGCGCACGTCGTCCGATCCACTCAAAACATGAGAAAATTCTCCTACGAATCTTCCTCGATAAATAGTCCGTGACTATTTGGAAAATTTGGAAAAATGCATACCTCCGAAACGTATGACCTCGAAAGAGGACGTAATTAAGTAACCTTAAAAAAATCTTATAAATCGTAAAGAAAAAATCTTGATGCATATTGGGTGGTCATTACTTTCGTCGAATTAATCGCACATCCAGACTCAAAGTCTGTTCCTGCTCACTCCCTCGGTGAAATTCGATATGCAGACTACTTCAAGTGAATCGAACGATCTCCCTCGATTCCCAGAGGGAATTATAGTGAATCGTTATTCTCTCCGTGCGAGGTTGAACGTTAATTCACAAAGATCCTTAACGCACTGAAAACGTTACCACGAAGACTTAATTTAATCAAGAATAAGATGTAACGCTCGATCGGACTCCATGTGCCACCATGTGCCACCATGTGCCACCATGCGTGCACAATCGTACACAGCCTATGTTCACGCTGCACGGCGTTACTTAGAATTAGAGTGGAGGGAGATAACAAAAAGAAAGTCATAATAGAAATCCACATGAAAATCGCACACACCGTAGAGGCACCATTCTCGCCATAAGCATTCTCATATACCTGCTGGTCGCGGGTAGTATATCAACAATGATAGTTATACACGTACGTTATAATCGTAAATTAGCCACGGCAACATAATATATTCGTGGGCTGGTTGGTTCGCGCGTATCTGTTTTATGCGGTTATTATATATGACAGCAGCAGTCATACCTGGGGCCCGGCAGCCTGGCAGCCTGGCAGCCTGGCAGCCTGGCAGCCTGGCAGCCTGGAGCGTTCGGAGCCTCCTGAGTCTATCCAGCAGGACGAGGCGCCTATGTATAATCTGCCCACGATAATGGGCTTCCACCTGGACATCCTCGCAATTCGTACACCGTATAGAAAATAAAATCTTATGGAGTCGATCGAGTCGTTATACCCGGGAACTTCTTAATCCGAAGGAGCAAGAAATAATTTGCACCGAACAAGACCAGGGCGAGGGTCCACGACGTGGAGGATGATGCTAGCGTATGGGGGCCAAAGGGTAAAACATGCACGCGGTGACTGAGCACGTGGTTTACAGCTGATGCTAATATACATAGTTTCCCAGGTAGACCCTGGCGACTTGGCAATAATGTATTTTAAATGGCGCGAGGTTAGGTACGTGGAGAATCACGTTGTTGGAAATACGGTAAATCATATACAGGGAGGTATCGTGCAGAAGGTATTAAAAAAAGAGGGCCTGCTGCAGGTAGTCTGTGTATTGGTTATGTTAAGTGTATTCGTGTGTCTCTGTGTGTGTGCGTGTGTGTGTGTGTGTGTGTGCGTATATATATATAAACAGGGATACAAATGGGTAGTTGGGATGCTGCATCCTTGTTCTCGAATATTAATTAATTGAAGCCTCCCGGTGTACACGCGCAGGTTGAACCGTGTACCTACTGCTGCACCCTTTCTTCTCATATGCATACACGTATGGTTATACGATACTTATATGTTTATATATACTACAGAGCCATTTTACCTTGAGCCCTGTAAAACTAGATAGTTTTTAATTGAATTTTCGAATTTACTTCTCCTTCAGCCAGTTCCTTTGTTTTTCTACGTGGACTCAAAATTACGGGCGCTGCAGCTCGTAACTCCCCGCTGTACGAATGTACAGCTACCGTCGCGTTTCGTGTGATGCTTCGCGTTAAGAGACATCCGCACGGTCGTTATACAGGGTCGCTCAATGAAACGCGGAACGTAAACGGATAACGTAGGCTGAAATGACTGACGGGAATTTCATGGGGGTTAAAATCATGAAACATAGCTGCCACGTCGATACGCCACTATGGAGTTGACCATTGGATCATTCGACCATTCGACCATTGGACCATTGGACCATTCGACCGACCCCTACGTCACGGACCTTCTGGGCTGTCAACCCCCTTCGCTGCATTTATTTGTCACCGCAAGGTCCCGGAGTGCATGTCGATCCGTCCGATGAAGTATCGGCAGACCGTGGAGGCTTGTTATCGTACGACGTAAACGTGCAGTGATAACGTTTTGTTTTTTCAAAGTACCCAGACGCTTCGACCTTGTCGGATTTCTAAAAAGGTGAAAAAATTAGAAGAAAAAAAAGTGATATTCCTAATTGTCAATTGTTTTTATCGTGGCTACTAGCCACGTACTACGCTTGCCACCTTCATTTTGGGCATTCGAAATTGTCCTACAATTAATGTCAGCGACACCCATTATCAGTGGGCAACCCTCGGTTCCGGATAACAGTTCGCCGTTCGCCATTGTGCGGCCTTTACGCGGCTGGACACTCACTCGCTTATGGCACATTGCTCTTGTATTACTCTACTAGCTGATATCACTCCGCCACTCGTTCTACGGCTACTAACTCGTCCACTGGATATACTCCTCTGATATATGGATGCGATGTATACGATGCACACGTGCACACTCTTTCATTGCTAGTTGCGTATTAATTTCTGCAGAGTATAATATACAGTTTATTGGTACAGCATCGACAGATGAAAATATTCACAGTGATGAAAATCATTGTCTATTATTATTATGTATACCGTAGCACGGTTGTACGTACACGAGTGGGAGAGGGTTCCGGGTGTTCTTGTTACGTTACTGCAGGACGGAATGTCCTCGACAAATTGGCCTGGTGCTCGCCGAGCGAATTATTAATTGTCCTCAAAGTTTTTTTACACGGGATCGACGGGAACCCGGACTGACAGCCACACCAGGACTCACCGATTTATTAACCGGTCGCCCCTGACTTGCTCTCGCCAATTCTTAAGGCCGATACCAGTGCCCGTCTTCGTTGTTATCGTACGGCCAGTTTTTTAGCGCCTGATAAGAGTAACGAGATATTTACTCTTTTATTTATCAATTTCGCACCGAGGATTTTTATCGAAAAATTTGTATTTACCTTTTTTTTTTCTATCTTTGGCTCTACGGGTGGGTCGGGGATATCCAATGATTCTGATTGTCAGCAAATGGTATCTAGTGGCTTATGGGTCCTCTCGGTGGAGGCGGTACTCCCCGAGGAAGTACCGGGAACCGGGAACCGGGAACGGGGAATGGTGAGGTTGTAACAGACCACAACGGGAGCCACACATTTCGAGCGTTTGGTCGCTCGTGCGGTCCGCGTTATTTCGTGATTGTCGCCGAGCTGCCGGGGGAGTGAGAAGAATGTGTTAATTTTGTGGCGATGTGTCAATGCGCACCCCTGCTGCTCTACACCCCCCCTCCCCCTTCTTCCCCCCTCTCGGACTCTACCGTTCGACCCACCCCTCCCCCCGTATCCTTCCTGCGCTCGCATCGAGTACTCAACTCGCTCGATAACCGATCTGCCTCGATATCAATTCCACGTAAATTCATAGTGATCGAGTGAACAGGATGTAATTTTCAATTGGACATTTTCAACCCCCCTCCCCCAATTTCTTTGTTATCTCTTTATCAATTTTTTTATACCCTTAACTCATTCAGCATTTTAATATATATACATATATTCTCGGCCAGTGCCTCGATCTCGCGGCGATTTCCTTCCAGGTCGTCGACGTCCTGTTACCTCGAAAAATTAAATCCGCACCCCCCAGCCAAGAATTAAGAGTTTGAAAAGGTCCCTGAGGGTCCTCCCGGTAGTTCCCGGTAGCTCCCGGTAGCTCCCGGTAGCTACCCCTACCACCGAAGGGAAGGCAAAAGTCTTTGATTGTCGTCCCCGTACTCGGCGAGGTATAAGAAGCGAATGGCGGATCGTTTTTAATAAGCGACAATTAACGTGAAGAAGAGAGGCTGCGAAGGAAGAGGAGGACGAGGAGGACGAGGAGGACGAGGAGGACGAGGAGGACGAGGAGAAGAATGAAGATCCTTCCTCTTCTCGTGTACTCGCAGCATCCCATCGTCTTTACAGTGTACAGGGTATCCCGGGTCTCTGGAGACTCGCAGCTGCTCCTTCACCTCTCGGGCTGAATTTCTAACCTCCTTCGGCTACTTGACAGGATCGTTGTCGCCACTATGGACATCCAGCTCGAGACTTTAGGGCGAAGAGGCTGCCTCGTAAATTGCATAAAATATTATAGCTAGTGGTTATAGTAGCGTGCGAGGTCAGACGAACTTCCTTCTTATCTTTTTCCTCCTCTTCGCTCTTCATCCTCGTCGGTCGATCCTTCTTATTTTCACTATTATTTTCACTACCGTCCGGTGTCCTCCTCTCTAGCGCGTCTAGCGTCTAGCGTCCGTTAGCCCAACCCGTGACCTCATGTTGGCCACAAGAAAAATTCCCTAGGAATCACGGTGGCTGCGTTCACTCGTTCTATGGGCATTCTTTAATGGGCATTTGTTACCTAGGGAATCAGTGTTAACGGCGCTACAAGCAGTTAACTGTACGAGACTCCATAATTAGATTGATAAATCGGTAAGCCCGGTGTGTCTACCGGTCGGAGGATAACGAGCCGTTAAACCATCTACCGCACGGCGGGATATTTGAATTTGAATTAGAAATTAATCATCGTCTAACATCGCGACTTTTCTCTCTCAATGATTATCAACGAAATACTACTACTAACGAAATACCACCTTGTATACAAGATGGAGTCACGGTAATTTTAAACTCCACAAGTAGACGTGCAGAGGAACCTCTCGTGTGACGGTGTAGCAGTCGCCAGTATTTTTACCAATTAATGAATGACATAACAAACAGGTATTTTCTTTTATTTATCTATAATTTTACGTTCGCTCCAACATCCTCCGAGCATCCTCCGAGCATCCTTAATCCTCATTTACATAAATGATCCGTCGTCCACAGAGACATGTCTACGGTTTTCATAGAAATTCTTATTTTCCTTCTCTCTCTCTCTCTCTCTCTCTCTCTTTCTCTCTATGGCTCATTGATACTCGATACAACAGATGCACACGGGTAACGACAGACTCTCCGCGCAGCCTCCTGGTCCTGCGAATGGCGCTTTATACTTTCTTGTAAATTGTATTAAAACGGCTCGTCTTTTACGAGCGTGTCAAACTACCTACACGAGTACCCCCGCGAGATGCGAACGGGAATAACATCGCGAAAAAGAAAGAAGGGCAGAGGGGAGGATTTTAAGTATGGTAACGTATAAGCATACCAGAGGCAATGTTACACGAGATGGGATTCGAGAATTGTGACACATATAGATATACTATCGTAGAAACTTTTCAATACAGTTTATAACGCGCGTATCCGTAAAACCTTTGCTTTTCGCAGTGTTGGTAGCCACGAACGATTCAGACTGTACCAGTGGGGTGAAACGAGCACCCCTTGACATCCACATG
>JARPRH010000708.1:535450-546410 GCA_031763665.1 Calameuta haemorrhoidalis
AGGTGTCCAAGGTGTAGAGGATACTATGTGGTATTCTTTACGAGCCCGTCGTTAGCACAACAGGAGATAGAGCCGAAAAGAGCGTCACAAGTACCAATCCCTTATACGCATCCTGAGCCGCACGACGCGATGGGAATCGTAGCTTGGAATTTTTGGCGAAACAATTTTTCACTCTCGCCTCCGGAAACAGCCGGTCAAACGCGCCTCGGCCAATAAATTCGTTTCGACGATCGCTATCACAAAGCGATCACTGCCGGGCAAACGAGCGAGTCTCTCTTAGGATAAAGAAGAGCGAGAGCGAGAGAGAGAGAGAGAGAGAGAGAGAAGAAGGGATCCTGTCGCCTTTCAGCCCCTGAAGCTTCATAGTAGCTGGGGGTAGGAAGGAAGAGACGGACGGAAAGGAATGTCTATATGAAGGTCGACAGAACCGTGAACCCGGTGACGCGTGATCCTGCACATCGGCCAAAGGAAAGATTACCATCCTTCGGATACGTCTATGCCAAAACTATAGCTCACGCGGTGGAAAACAACCCTCGGCTGAATCTGAGGGTTGAAAAAGAATTTCTTTCTTTTTTTATTATCACAATAAACAGTCGCGGATAATTTTAATCGTCGGTCCCGAATTACCTGGTTCGACGTTTATGGGAAATATCGTCTCGCGTGGTCTCAGGTGATGCTCCATTTTTCTAAAAAGATTCCAGGGTTGTAAAATCGCGTCAGACATTCTCGTCCCCTATGGCGTCCTCGTACGATCATGGTTACGCGAGTAGGTACCAGGCATTACGATATGAGAGATTTACCTCGGCAGCAGCATCTTCGAGATGAGCAGAGCGGAGATACTCTGGTATGCATGAAAGGACCTTGTCCTTAGACCCCCGACCCTCTTAGGGGTTGCTGCTTGAGAATCACCCTGTAGATGTTCCTCGTAGCCGCACGCTACTCCGTCGCCCTTATATCCTTAACTGCCGAACTTATAGTCGAGCCAGCGAACAGCAGCAGCAGCAGCAGCAGCAGCGGGGCCGCCCTTCTTCATCCCCCTTAGGTCGCTCGGTACTTGCACGCGCGACTGTAATATACCTTTTGCTGGAGCCAAGGCGCCCTCGTGCCAATTTTTTTTTGAGAAACTGAAAAAACAAATTCTTTTTGGGCATCGTTCATATTTCTCTATACGCGTTATAGCTGCTCTTTCATTAATTTACATGGGTTCAATTTTTGAAGACGTTCATGGTTATCCATGAGGAGTACCGGTGGGACGGGGGTGGACGACTGGACCATTAGGTGGGTTTAACTCGGGTCGTTATCATTTGATTAGGTGCGCTTAAGCCGACTAATTGTTAAGAATACGTGTAACGCCTATACTGTTTCCAGGGATTAGGTTATTAATAAAATAGCCGTTTCGCGCCTGCTGGTTGAATACTGCCGTCGCGCGCAACCCCAGGGTCGGTTGGATTATTCATTTAGGGGTGCAACAATGAGTCCCGCTTAATGCTAGTTCAGAGTCGTACTAGGATTTTAGGATCAATGATCCAGCCACGTTAGGAATTGGATACAATAAGTCATCTCCGAACTTGCTCTACGTCTTCACGATTGCCCGAGTATTTGCTAAATCTTCTTCCACATAAGTCCAAGTGTCTAAGGATACTCGAGATCTCCATGGGAAAGTCAAAAGTTTCCAAAAATGTATTCTCATTCGAAATCTCATCCGAATCGGACTTCCTTGTGCACCGTGGGGAAACGGTCCGGTGAGATCTGTTACAGTGATACCAATAGCCGAGCCATAATAATTCATAGAAAATCAGTCAAAGTATTTAGAAGGGGTTGGAATCCCTCGAGCCGAAGGGGTTGCGAGACTGGAGCACATGCTTCCTACATAGACACACTCTGCGTGGTGTAACGGATGAAGAGAGACCCGCTTTCCGACCGCGTGTCAGTACTGCCAACTTCCAGAGCCCATAACCCACCCCATCCAGTGACAACAGTTGCGGTTAAATGCCTGACGGCCACCCTAACCTAGAACCGCCGCGGCTGATTCCGCCTAAGCGTAACTCTTTCGCTGGCGTGGGAGCGCCACGGAGGACCTGGGCACAGTTATTTAATTAAAACCGGATTATATGCTGGAAACGGTGGCTGTAGGTTGGTACCACTGCCACCTTGTAACTTCGATATTTCTCCGAGCACCGGGAGAGACCCCTCCCTCCCTGTCGATCTACAGTGTATATACGTATATATGTATCTGTAATAGGTTAGGTTATACTAATCGCTTGGATACGGATTAAGTGAACGCAAATGTCCCACCAATTGGACCGATTCCCATGTGAAACGTAACACAGGACGAAATTAAGGGTTGCTACTCAATGTTTGAAAATCGTACTTTGGAATTCTGATCTCTTTGTTCGAAGGAACAAATCATCTCTTTATATGGAAAATCGAGGAACCCAACCCCTTGCGGGATATCTCTCACGAGCGTTGATGGCTCTCTATTAAATCAAAGGAGCATTCCTGATGGCGGATGCGCGCGGAATTCAAATCGCTGCTCGTAAAGGGAAGAAGGAAGTTGAAGACGCGGCCAAATGGTGGCGAGAGAGCGTCGATAAAGAGTGTTGCCGTCTTTTGGCTTTTTTCTTGGAAAAAAGGAAAAAAGAATTTTTTTAAAATACACTTAGGTCGAAGTAAGTCCTTTGAATTTTTAAAAACTGCTATTCTATTCGTTTTACTCGTACAGAAATGAAAGTTATGAAATTTTTCCTTACCCGACTCACCGGACGTACGTGCGGGCTGGAAACTGTTGCGATTAAAAATCCCCTAGCAAACATTCACTGCCGTCTACGATTAAGTCCCTAGGATCTTATCTACCCCTTTATTACTCTTGAAACGAGTTTTATTTTCCAAGGGGTATTTTAACTGACTCGTATATCCCTCTGTGCTTTCGCCAAGGCTCGTGCGTTGTCGGCTTCGTTCGCATCTCTCACGTTTAATCGGCCAATTATCGAGTGATAAGACATCGCAGCTTGGTCGGAGATAAAATACGAAATAATTACAGAATTTTTAAATTTACGTCGAAGAAGAGTCCTGCTGATTCTTATGGAAGCTGTTTATGATTATTACTAAATTTCTTTTTTTAACGCTCTCAACATCCCCCCCCCCCCCCCCACGTGCCATTTTTAATATTCAGATAGGAGACGGAGCTCTTATTTATTTTTTTAAATGACCGACCCGCCCCTTCTTCGTTCTTAATTAAAGATATCGCACCAGGCAAACGCTTCTATCTTTTCTTCGAGAGGCCATTTTCTTTTTACCTCCCTGGCTATCGTCTCTCCGCGAAACGTTCTCGCTGTCATTTCATGTCCCAGGATGATAGGGAGGCTAAGTGTAAATGATAGCACCACAGTTATGGTCAGAAGAAAGTGAAGAAGATAGGCCAAGAGAAAAAAAGGCATTGTCCCGAAACGAAATAAAAAGATAAAAATCCCGAAGAGAATACACTGTGGCTCAGCCACCTGCCTTAATGGCTACCCTGGCTTCTTGGATAGACTTAAATTTTCGCACAAGATGCCACTTCTCTTTTTTCTCCTTATTTCTCTCTCTCTTCTACTCGTTAATTATACCAGCCGCTAAACGACCACCCTAAACGGCAACGGTACCGGATGAGACTCTTCCTGCTGCATCAAATACCAATTCCCTCCACGTAAACTCCTCCATGCCCCCCCCCCCCCCCCCTTAAAGCTTTGGAATAAAGAATAAATACAGCATAGACAATAAAAGAAAAAAAGATGTAAATAAAAAGTTTCATTTAAAAAACTTCATCTTTTAATATAGAAAAATCATTGCCAACCCCCAAAGTCCAACTCGAATGAAACGATCTCTGTCGTATGGCTAGTATACATATAGATATATAGAGATGCGTCCCTGCATAGTCTAGCAAGTAGAAGTGAAATTTTCAAGCGCGACTCTCAGCTGCCCCTTCAATAAAGGAAGGAAAAGGAATATCGAATACAGTGGCGTAGACATAAATTTGCTGGCGCACTTAATTGAAAGGGGAAGGAGAAAAGAAACGCAGTGGATACGTAAAGGGGGAAAGGGGGGAAAAGGGAGAAAAGGGGGTTAGGTGATATAGGAGGTCACGGGACAAAAGAGGACGCCTCAGGACGCCTCAGGACGCCTCAGGACGCCTCAGGACGCTTCAGGACGGGATACTCTGCGAGCAGATACACGGATATGTTAAACGGCTCAAGAATTCCAGGCAGGCATTCTCCAAATAAACGAGATACGAACAAACGGCACTGTACCTCCTACCGAAACTCCCTAGCAAGGAGCCCGGGACGTCCTCCAAATGGCATCCTTCCACTTCTATACGTATGTGCGTGTCGTGCATCTCTATAGAAAAAATTATCTTTTTTTTTTTACAGCTATTACCTCTTACCCTTTCGGTGTCTTTAACCTGCACGAGGATCGAGCCATAGGGAATTTTTAGTTGAAAAGTCACTAGGACTGATAGACGTCGTGCTCTGAAATTCACTGATTCTGGCCCCCTCCGGGGAATTTTGTCCCGTGTCGATACTCAGGCTGTTAAGGAGCATCGAGGTTACGTGGGTGAGCTGAAAACAGAAAGGGGCAGAAGGAAAAGCAAATGTTTCGCGTCTACCGATATGCCGGGGCGGCCGCGTCGACAGGAGACAGGATCCTGTTACACCGATCGGGGCAGCCCTGAGGCAGCCCTGGGGCAGCCCTGGGGCAGCCCTGGGGCAGCCCTGAGGCAGCCCTGGAGCTAGGATCTTCTTGTAAAAATAGACAAGGGGACGCGATGCGCTCACGATTTCCGGATATGCGGTTATGCTGTTTGGTCTTGGTGTTTTTGAACTATGTGGTCGGTCGGGATATCCACGATGCTTCTTTTTTTTTCTTTCTTTCTTTCTCCCATCTCTTATTTCGACTGCTATACTTTTCTTTAACGTATCCTATAAGTTTGTCTCGTCTGTCGGGACTCCTCTTCTTTGCTCCCGCGCTGGTTGTGCCTGCGTTCCTCACTTCCTTCGGCTGCAAATAAATAAACATTTGTGTGAAACGCTACAGCTGCGAGCGTCCCGCACCCGACGTGGACGCTTATAAACTTATATACGCAGAACCGACATGTTTCTCGACCGTTTGGATTAACTTGTAGCCGATTTCAAGAGTACTTGAAGATTTTGGTTTTTTTTTTGTTTTAATGATAAGGAAACTTTGGAGGTTAGCGCGAATGGATATAGGTTACGAGCGAGCGAAGAGGAATGAAAAAAGAACCATTTGCTTTCACGTCTCTACAGGCAAGAAGAAGTTTCCGTCAGATCCTTCGTGCTGCCCGGTGTGCGGGGTGACGGTCAGACCTCAGGAGCTCGAACAGCACTTCGCCCAGGAGATGGATCGGCTCTATAAGATATCGGCTAGTTCGCGACCCAGACCACCACGCTCGACGGCTCCGGCAGGACATCCTCAGGATCATCCGCATGGACCCATGCTGCACGCACCTTCGGCAGCGGACGGGACGCCTCAGGGTAGATGGGAGACGTACAAGAGAATCAAAGCGAACAGACAGGTAAGTTTCTTCTTTTATAATTTTATAAGATTTTAAGTATCACTCCTCAGCGGTGCTCGGGTGGATCTTCAAGTTCCTGGATGAATTTTTAGGCGCGGATCCGTGTGAAAAATCGTAAGAGAAAAGCGGACGAGCCATCCTGTCCTGTTTGCAGTGAGAGACTCTCGGGTACTCCCGAGGAATTGAACCAGCACGTGGAGAGGTGCTTGAACAAGCACAACGGGAATCCAGCAGGACAGAATTCTAACCTGGACGACGAGGACGTCGACGTGGAGGGTGACGCGGAGACCTTCGAGGAATACGAATGGGCCGGTCAGAGAAGAATTCGTGCGACGTCCATGCTGGTCGGTGGATTTTCTGGTGAGTGCGAGTGTCGTCCTTTCGTATTAGACCTGGTCTCGTCTCCTACTGGATAGTAACATTGGGACCTGGTCTAGCTGCGGGTCTGGCCACGTCCTCGAGCAATCGCGGCGGCGCTGCCAGTGGCGGTGGGAATCAGCAAGACGAGGATGACGTTGATCTCGTGGTAGACGGCGACGATGCCGCCCAGTTCGGACCAGCCCAGTACTCCGAGGCCGACGTGGTAGCTCCCCGGGTGGACGGTACTCCTCGTGAACAGAAGGAACGCGAAGCCTTGCGGGAAGCTGTGATCTCGCCAAATGCGCCGCACACGCCACACACGCCGCACGCGCCACACACGCCACATACGCCACATACGCCACATACGCCACACACGCCTCCTGGCGATCAGCATCATCCGACTGGCGTCGAGGTCAAACCTGAGCCAGGTACCACGACCCCGTCGACGCAGCTGAACGAGAACGAGGAACCCGAGAGAAATTCGCCGGTAGTACCTAGGGACGGTGAGACTCCGGTCGTAGAAGCGCTGAGAGGTCGTATCCGTGAGCTGGAAGCTGAAATGCGAGGACAGCCGTTCAAGTGTCTCATTTGCATGGTAAATTTTATACGACCTGATATTCCTTCTGTGACCTTTGACCTCCCTCAGTTCAACTTGAATCATCTTTATATCCTGTATATCCTTAGGAACAATATAAGAAGCCTGTGACGTCGATATGCTGCTGGCATGTGCATTGCGAACAGTGTTGGCTACACACGCTGGTGAGTCCCTTCATTTTTATATAATAAACAAATCTTTTGATTCAAAAATCACTTTTTTCATTTTTTTTTATTTAATTTCTTTTTATTAAAATCATTCGATACTCATCGCGTTTGGGTCCCACTGTGCTTGCAGGGCGCGAAAAAGCTCTGTCCACAATGTAACATGATTACGTCACCAGCGGATCTGCGACGGATTTACATGTGAAATCTTCCAAAGAATGACGTCACGCGAGAGCAGATTTCCACGCGTTACCTTGCTCCTAACAAGGAACTTAAGCTCGTTCGACCTGAGATCGATCGATCGATCGATCGAACGATTTGATCGACCTGTCAAAAAATGTATGAAAAAAAAGGAAGAAGAAAGCACGCCACTTGTATATTTGTATATTACGTTAAATTAACGATTTAAATACCGTTACGTATTTAGCGCTTAGTAAATTAACTTTTAGATTGTAACGTGAACGCGCATTATTGTCATCGATCCGTTCTCTCATTATTATTATTATTATTATTATTATTATTATCGTTGTTATTAACGAATTTCACCATTCTCCTTGTCACTATTCTCATCGCCATCGCATCAGTCTTCATTACTATTGTTATTGTTATTGATCGATACCATTTAGTCAACGGAAATGCACTGTCACCCATGAAATTTTTTTCTTTGTGCACCGAATTATCAATAAAAAGAAAAAAATGAAAAAAAAGGAGGATAATAAATTCGAAAATACACGTGTCCAATGCCTAAAGTACTTAAACACGTGTAACGTTTGAAATGACAAGTAGAGACGCTGGACGTTTTTTTCTGAATGGCGCGATACGATGAAACGACCTAATGAGTTCCCTTTAGTTCAACGATTTTTGCGAATTCAATTATTTTTTAGAATATTTATTTTTGAACCTTTTTTGAAGCAAACGAGTGAACGATCGAGTGACGTATGACGATAGGAAAGGAAAGTGGAGGAGAGGCTGTGCATCTGAGAAAATGAAGATAACAAAGGGCTCCTTCAACGAAGCACAAAGCTGTCGAATAAGAATCTTGTTTTTCACGTTTTAACTCGATCAGTCAAAAACATGTGTAGTTCATTCTTTTTCGAGGTATTCGTTAACTTTGTTTTTGAACTTTGCCGGTTACGAGTCGCTGATAAACTTCTAATTGCCAAACGGGAAATTCGAACGTAGCACTTTTTGGGTTTGCGTGAAAACGATATTTCGCGCCCGACTCGTCTCTGTGGTCTGTTGATGGAAAATCGAAGAAAATATTTAAGAAATAGTATTCAGAAGCAAAACGGTGAAAGAAACGTCTGACGCATTATTTCCCCTGCGTGCAAAAGCGCCTAGGCGCTTACTCGATTTTCAAAACGTTACACAAAGCGCAATAACTTTTTTTTCTTTTTCCTTTTGCATTTTTACAATCATTTTCTCTTTATCGTTACAATTGCTAAGACTTGGTATACATAACGAAGGACCGTCTCCTTCAACTGCGATAAAATTGTCTTACTTTACGTTTTGCGATGCGACGAAGAAAAAAAGGAGCAGCACATGGGTCTACGTGGGGACACGGCGAACAGTTATTACAAATTTCGAAAAAAAAACTAACCTGTAAATACACGGCGCTACGATGCGTTATAAACACAAAGTTGTTCTGTACTCAATAAAAACAACCATGGAATATAAAGACGGATCTCCTCTCTCATTCTATCTCCACGAATCACCGCAAGCAAAATAATCGCAAAAAAAGCCACGATTATTGACGATGCTCAAAAGCATTTAAGGTAACCGTAACAGGATTGATGTCAACAAAAATATATTTATCTCGTGACTCCTGACGCGTCCGTAAGGTAAGAAGCTTCAATTAAGGTAAAAGAAAGGAGAGTAATGGTGGTTTGAGAAAAAAAAAGAAGAAAAAAAGAAAGGAAGGCAGACAAAATGGCGCTGATGTATACATACATGTATACTTGGCATACAAAACATGTACAGCTACGAGTTCAGTTAACGATCCAAAAGATCACAAGGTGGTACCGTAGTGATGCTGTTGAAAATTCCCTTTGCCAAGTATATACGCATGTACTCGTAGTATAGAGTATATAAGACGAAGACAGAAGACCCATTACCACGTATGTATGTACGTACATATACCACATACCACCTACCAGAGCTTGTGGCTGTTGTACCGTATAGTTGGCAGGTAAACGAGAGAGAACAGCAAGTAAAAGAGAGTTTGAGGAAAATCCATCTCTCTTTTCTGGTAGGACGTAGATATAAAAGGTGGGATTGTAGCTGGAGGCTGAGAATTGGAAAGCTCCGCCTATCGCTTCCTTGGACGACGCTTCGCTTCCACCGCGTTTCTATATGTATAGAGGAGTGACGAGAGCATAAAAGCGACTTCTATTGTACCTGCGCTGACGCAGCCTCTTTCATCGCTGAATATAAGACACTTTACTCCGGTTGGTCCAGAGGCTAACGAGACACGTACGAAATCCGCTTACCAGAGTACGTCCATGGGAAATCATGAGAATTGGTAGCAACCTCGCGAAGCGTCATAACCTATAATTACGAAAAGTGCTTGAGATGCGATCGGCCAATTTTTTCTATACTCTTTTAGGTTAGATCGAGAGAAATGTATTGTTTCGATGCGCCAAAATCTTGACGCAGGTTGCCTGCGCTACTATCTTGCCGAACGTAGGGATGAAAATTCGAATTTTTTTTTTCCGCGACAACAGCTACTGTGATTGAGTAATTTGCCGCCAGAGGGTCCTAGCGGGAATATAAATAGCCAGCTGAGGAGGGTGGAGGAGGGGGGGAGGAGAGCTATAGAGAGGGCCGTTGGTTAAAGTATGGTGGGGCGTGTTTCTAACCAGCTGGGTTAGCCAACGGCGCAACTCCAGCGGCTACCTTCACGCCTGCGAACTTGCTCGCAAAACCTGGACGTTACCTCAGCAGGCACCGCCTACCGTCCTATCGAAGCAGCGAACAGCCGGCCGACACTCGAGAGGACGAGAGGTTCTCCAACCGCCACACGGTAGCTATAGGTTCTATGTACGTACCTACTCCTACAGCGACTTTTATAATTTCTCTGTATTGTTCCGCGAACCACCCTATAAAAGAGGGATGCACCTACCTACCTACCTACCTACCTACCTACCTACCTATCTCACCCAGTAAGCACATCTACAGGGGAATTTTATCTACCTACGACCCTCCCTTAACCTCATCGAGTCGATACTCCGAACTCCGGGTGAACTGGGCCACGACGCAGCCCCTTCCAAGAATGGCAGGGACCAGTAGCCGCGGCCACCCCCCTGCGACACCATCTACGGTCACCTTTTTTCATCGTTTTTAGCACCCCGTCTACGCGGCAGGTGTTTTTCAGCAGGTGCGATTAATCATGACGTGAAATTATGGGAGTGCGCTTATTTCGTAATGTCTGTAACATCCCCTAACGGCTAGGGGATGCTGCTACGGGATGTTTCTACCGCCTGCGTACTTTGCGTATGCTTATTTCAAGCCTGAACCCTGTCTGGGTTCAAGATGTCAGTTCTATCTACTGGAAACGGAGAATCGGTACGATAACCAAAGGGACGAATTAGGCTAGGAATTTCTGTGGGGTGGATTTTATCAGAGAATTCGAATTTTCTAAATCTCCTCTGGCATCTAAAAAAATGAGGGTCGTTTACCCCTGCGCCAATTTCATCAAATGAGACTCCTCCTCTCGGTTCGACCCGAATCTGCCTCCTACGTAATTTATTGAAACGTCATTGGTATCTCATGAGAAATTCAAAATGGACGCTTTCGCGTGTTTCGCCTACCTTTTTTTCCACGTGTTCGCGTCAATACGTTATATCTCTTCATGTTGCAGCTGCAGCCTCGACGCGTGCAGGTGTATTGAAATTATTGAAAATAAAAAAATTGTTACACGTATCTCATCGGTTCGGTTACAACAAAATAGCTGTCGGCTTCTCGAGGTCCAATTTATCATCCCCCCCCCCCCCCCCGCCCACCCTCCATCTCCCCAAGACACGAAGGATCGATAAAAATATCCTCATTACGTACAAGAGATAATTCTCCTTCATGCTCGCCACAATGTTCATCCCTATAATTAATAAGGGACCAGGTGTTAATAAATAACGTTACAACGGTCTTAATAAATATATTAGTTTTTATTTCTACATTAATGTATAATAGACAATATGCGATATATGTAATCTATACATAATTACCGATAACATATTTATAATGCTATGTAATGCAATTAGGATTTGATTCGTATGG
>JARPRH010000708.1:584096-595638 GCA_031763665.1 Calameuta haemorrhoidalis
ACAACCAAAACACCACGGGGGATTCGTATAATAAAACTAAAGTATAAACCGAGGAAACTAAGCTGGCACGATACGACGACTGAAGGCTACTAACTGGTTGATGCTCCTTCGGTCTTAGCTAGAAAAATTGATTCTGTACATTTTTTTTTAAATATTCTGAAGAAGCACACAGACTTGCCAGGTGTCTTGCAACAGCGACGCTAATCAAGAGAGTTGATTAAAATTGAAATTCACGAATCTGCTTAATTTCTACAAAATACAAAAACTAACCAGACTGTTCTGCGGAAGTCAACGGTTTTTCAAATTATCTAGAGCTCTGAGCCTATCTTAAAGGACTATATATCTTGATGATGTAAGAGAGAATAGAAAAAAAAAAATGAAAATAACATACCACATTGTTCCTTCAAATGAGAAGTAAATCATGAACCTTATTTACCTAGATGGATATACGGTGACGTCGCCTATAGCATTTCCGGCAAGACAGGAAGTACTAGATTCACCATTAAAAATGCTCCGAGTCACAGCATCCGTCCCCTCAAAATATATCAATAATATATTTATAGAACAATACTAATATAAATCCTCGTAGATACTCCAATAATAGAAAAACAAAGTAACCCATCTCTGTCATAGAGCACAAGAGCGTCACGACGCCGGTATACCACATTCTTACCACCCACGCTTTAAAATCGTCGTTACAGAAAATGACTCAACCCCCTGATCTGGTAAATGACGCTGTCTCGAGTCCTGATCAGTCACTTGTATATATTTACTCGAATAATTCAAATTTCAATCAAAATTAATTAAAACATAATCCGTCCTATATATATTCTTCAATATTGATCTTTTAGCAATCAAAAAAAAATGTTCCACTCAATTTCATTACTCCCAGTCTCTATATAATTTCGCATGACTTTGACTCCCTGACCCAATAAATGCCACTCACAGCCGTATGTACCCTCGTCTCACTCTCGTACATACATATATTAGCTTCGAAAGTAAGTTAAAAACGGCAAACCGTATATGGTCATCAGTGAAACGACCAAGGAGCTCTTGTATCGGCCACACATACCTGCACCAGTTGGTTTGCTCCGGTACAAATACGTTTGGATAGGTTGTCTCGGATCTCCAAGACCATACTGGGATAAAGGGGACCCCGCAACACACGTTTCTGTTTCGAAAACCTTTTATACCTGCGAGGCCAGTGATTATGACTCTTTAAAATTCGATAGTAATAGACGAGACGAGGAATAATAGATAGTTCGATAGAAAATTTCACTTTTACCTCATTACAGAGAATCGTTAAGTACGGATAATCTTGTGTTTAAATGATGGACGGCCTTAGTGGTTGTGTAGGTCATGGAGATAATTGCATAACCAGCAGAGACACTTGGGATCGTCGGTGAAGCGTATCGATACAAAAGGTTCAATTCCTTATTGATTTAGAAATTGATTCACTCATTTCAAGTGACTGGATTTTACACTTGTCTCGTGACTAGATGCGTTTTTCAACGAATCCTTGCGGGAAAGCTCACAAATGTTCTAGTGGCTGAGAAGAGCACAATTTCCTGATAAGGTCGTCGAAAGTTGAAATTCAATGAACGGACTGCTTTGAATGGCAGTGGCTACTGCTTAGCACTCTGGTTTCTGAGAAATAAGTAAACTTGTAAATTTTCTTGATTTACGGGGTAGAAAGAGAAACGAAAAAAATAACTAAGGCGCACGGTCCTATGCGAATAGACTATGATGCTGTGTATAACTGAACAAAAGAAATGCGCAACGCTGTCTGCTTCGTGTGTAAAAATTTATTAAAAGAACTCTTAGCACTACAGTTACACAAATAATAACGAGATGTTTTTGTGACATGAGAAACGAGTCTAATCGGATTAGAGGTAACTGCACTCGCAGTCTCAATGATCACCAGTTAATAAAATTGAGTTTGATAACGATAATGTGTTTCTTCTGTCACTGATAGTTGATGAGCAATCGATGAAATATATAATTAACTTAAGAGCGTCTAATTATCGTCTAAGATATAGTGTTGTTCTCAGTCAGTTAGAGTTCACGTTCTTTGGATATTTTATATTTACGTATGCTTTACCGGAGTTTTAAGTTACGTGAAATATAGTTTTCTTAATTAATAACGTCATCTTTTATAGAATGTCACTGTTTGTATGTTTACTGTTTTCGTATGCATACCTATTACCGAAACGAAGATACCTTCAGTCTCATTTATTGAAGACAGCAGCATGACTTTGATTTAATTATTGCTTGAGAGAACAGACTGCTTTCTTAGCTGCCTCATCCAAATCATTTGCTGTGAGAATCGGAAGTCCTGACTCCGCAAGAATTTTCTTTGCTTCCTCCACATTTGTACCTGATCAATATTTTAATTGTATGGAATTGTAGTTATGTTAAACAATTTAAAATTCTCGATGACTTACCTGCCAACCTTACAACTAGAGGTATTTTCAGGCCTAGATTACGAGAGGCTGAGACTATTCCTTTAGCTATCGTAGCACAATTTACAATGCCCCCAAAAACATTGACAAGTACCACTTTGACTTTAGGATCTAACAAAAATGATTTTATATAAATGAAGAATTGAGTTAGATGTTGCTCGATTTTTTTACATTGTATTTTAGAACCACTTACCCTCAGTGAGAATTCTGAAAGCCTGGTAGACCTGTTCCTCTTTAACGCTACCTCCAACATCTAAGAAATTTGCTGGTTTACCTCCATTTAATTTGATAATATCCATAGTCGCCATAGCTAAGCCAGCACCATTCACTAAACAGATTATTATATTAAGATACTCTATGTAGAAAAAAAAATATATGGCACAATCAAGAATCATAGACTAACCTAAGCATCCAATATTTCCATCCATGCCAATGTAATTTAAATTGAAATTAGATGCATCAACTTCTCGTGGATCTTTTTCGCTCGTATCCTCCAAGGCAAATATGTCCTGCTGCCTAAATTCAGCGTTATCATCAAATGATATTTTGGCATCAACAGCAATGACTCGTTTGTCTGTGGTTTCTGCCAGTGGATTAATTTCAATTTGAAGTGCATCTATGTCTACAAACAATCTCCAAAGATTTTTGATTTCATAAATAGCTTTGTCCTGAATATCTTTCTCTTTGAAGCCCAAGAAATATGCTACCTCCTTAGCAATCTGATCATCAACGCCATAATAAATATCCAATGGTATAGCTTTTATCAATTCCGGTGTCTTTTCAGCAACTGTTTCAATATCCATGCCACCAGCTGGAGATGCGACAAGCACAGGGCCATTATGCTGCCTGTCCATAAGCAGACACAGATACGTCTCACGGGCAATATCCACTGACTCAGCCACCATAATTTTCTGAACTAATATACCATCATTTGAAGTTTGCTTTGTGATTAGACGATGTCCAAACATTTTTTCCACTATGTCAAGCACCTGCTTTGGACTGTGAACGATGACTCATTATTACACTATTGTACAAATTGCACATACAATATATTTCTCAATGATCAAAACTTACTCTTTTGTAATATGTACACCACCCTTAAATCCATTGTCAAACCATCCCTTACCACGCCCACCAGCCAACACCTGTGCCTTAACAACATATTCATCAGCTTCTGTAAAATCAGAAAAAAGTCAAATCGTAAATCTAATTTGAAGCACAATGAACAGAGCACGTGGATAAAATACTAACTGAATTTATCCAAAACAGAAGTAGCCTTATTGAGGTCGTCAATAATTGTAAAATTTTGCACAGACACGCCACTGTCCTTCAGAAGCATTTTACTTTGATATTCCAGAAGATTTAAATGCCTAAGAGGCACAACGCCGATCTGAGAGACTTTTTTTAAGACATTCCCGCATTCCAGAACTTTTCTTGCAAGAAATCTCGACATCGTCAACCTGTTTCGCGTAATTTGTAATATAGAATGACTAGATCCGGTTTCCTTCTGATGTTTTTATACAGTTTGATTTCACAGAACGCCTTCGCGACCCGTGTGAACTTATCTTTGTTAAAACATTCAAGAGATACTTTACTTATCATATATTGAACTTAGATCGGGCATTGTCGGCCGCTTTAAAAAAAAAGAAATACGCAGTCGCAACACTCGATTCCCGATTTAGCTCAACTTTGATTGTAAAATCAATTTACAACTGAATAAATGTTGAAAAATAATAATGCATGTCGTAACAAAGTAAATTAAAATCTGTTTATGTGATATAATCTTTTATCTGCTTTTATCCTAGAATGTGTTTATACGATTTTAAAATGCATATGTAAATTCATAACTAGAGACATCTGTCGTCCGATGAATTTACCGTTTAAAAGTTCCATCCGGTGCCATGCATGTCTATCTGCCTGCCCTACTGCGGGCAACTGCGGGCAACTGCAGGCAACTGCGGGCAACTGCAGGCAACTGCAGGCAACTGAGGGCAATATACGTATGTACCTCGTATGTGCATACCAGTGCATACACATTCGTCGCGAGACTCGACCGAGACACCGAGTGTCTTAATGATTGGTCAAATTCAATCAAATTTTCCAACTGCAGTATGCATCAGCCAATAAACTGTATTTTCTACGTATCGGTTAACCTGCTAAATTAGCTTATTGATTTCGCAAATTTAAATTTCTACATGTATTACAAACATTTTTGTTATGTGTAATTAATAATTATCATGCACACGCATACCGAATGCATATTTTTCTTCAATGGCAAATGACTCGATGAAGCTTTTGAAATGATGCGCCACAAGCAACGCTACTTGCTGCTACTTGCATTCCATTCTGCAGAGGGCAGCGCAACAATTGTATGTGATTGCATGTAAATATCAGTAAATATGTAGTTCACGTAGTTACTTAAAAAGTAGAATGCCGAAAATGTTTTTATTTAATTCTCTGTGAGATCTCGAGAAATCATATAAACGAGATAGTCGATAGTATCAATCATTGAAAACTTGTGAATTATGTGAAAGCAACATGGGGCACGATAATTGTAAAGAAAAAAAACCCTAACGAGATCGCTGAAGACGCTGTCAACCTTCAATAAAGCCGCACAGGATGGCTGTCAATGGAATTCTCTATTTCATCTTGGCATACTCGATATTAATATATGGCGAGGCCAATGACGAGCAAGATTCAACAATCAAGTGCCAGTTTGGCAAGCCACTACGTAATCAAATTGAGGCAGAACCCCTTGATGGGACGTGTCTACGAGAAATTGTAGTTGAGTTCTCGAGAGCTCTTAGCTCTATCGGTGATGAGGAACTTGGAGTGACTGCTTTTCAAGGAATGTTAGACAAGTTGCAATATGTCAATGTTTCAATTGGCTTAGAAGACAAGCTTAGTACACTAGTAGATAAGCTAGATGCTAAGTTAAAGTCCTATGTTGATCTAATCAGACGTAGTAATGATGTTATTCAACCAATTTTGTTAAGAAAACAAAATGATGTCATTTATCCCAGTCAAAATGTTAGACTCGAACTTACGCAGAATAGAGTGACTGATATTTGTTCTCAAATTGTAGCTGGTAAGTGATTTTTCTTTAGTGTAAGGATATTGTAAGAGAACACCAAGAAATGATATTTCAGTAAAGAATCTGTTTTTATATTTCAGCATTAGCTACAAATTTGAGAGGACAAGAATGGAAGTATTTGCATGTTTTACCAGTACACCAGCCAGGAACAATGTGTGGTCCACCCAGTCTGGCTCATAACATTGGTCCATTGTTACTTTCCCAATGTAGTTCTAAGAATGTTATTTTATTACTGGAACATGGCATATTTATGTCAGAGGGAGATCTCGCCTTAGCTCAAATAACTGCCAAAACAGTGGTGGATATGTTATCGGAAACAGATCATGTCAGTGTTATTGGCCTCGTGGGCCATGGATCCGTACACTGTAAAGAGGGTCTCTTAAGAGCAACAGATATCAATAAGCTACAATTAGCAAGACATATTGAAAGTATAACGCGAACTGGTAAGTGTTTATTAATACAAAGCAAGTAAACATAAAACCTAACATTTTTTAAATTTCAGAATCAAATGAAACACTGAACATAGATTTTAAAAGATTAATACAAAATATCACAGGAGAAATAGTTATAATACATGTGACAAACACATTGAACGGTACTTCAAATGTTAAGAACATTATAAATACAATGTTTTCAGATAAACTAATTACACACTTACGCACAATTCTTATCCTCTCTGGTAACTAGATTCTTTATTAAACCTTACTATATCTTATAGAAATATTAAACCCAATCATGTAATTGATTTCTCAGATATGAAACCTCATTCACGTATCAAGGAAATTTACAAAAATGACAATATCATTACTTTGCCTACACAAAATGTACTAGGATATGAAATAGCAAGACTGTTTTCTGGCCTAAAATGCATAAATGAACAGCGAAAGGATTATTACCTATCAGATCCATATTTTGAACCTTATAGTAAAACAATGACTCTATCCGTGGGACAAATAACAAATGTCGCCCTTTTGTCACTGGATGTCAAGTTAAGAGACTTTCTGGAAGACATAACTTACTTGCACGCTGGTGCGAACGCTTATGGAATTCTCTTTGATAAGAAGGAGATAGTCTGGATGCATAAGAATTTTCCTAGGATGGAAACAATGATGGAGCAACCATTAAAGGTTTATTTGGGCAATATTGAAAATATCGAACCGGCAACGATACAGAAAATGTTGAACGAGTTCAAAGGCTCCATTGACGTTAAAACAAATTTAGGAATTGTGGTAAATATTTCATTGTCTTTCTGCAATTTAGATAATTCTTATTTATTAATATCACTCTGCTTTATATGCAGAAGCGATACACATGGAAACATTTATCCTATGGCGACGTCATAGTTTGCATAGTGTCTGAAAATTATAAAGATTTACTGGTCACAAGATCCATACCGCCCTTACCACCAAACATTTTGCATCACAGACTCGATCTAATGTCACAGTCTATTGTTAACAAGGATATTCTATGCACATATCAGAACAGAATAGCTACCCTGTGTAAGTAAAAATACAAAAGACACCGTTAACTCCTTTAAAGTACTTAATTTAAGGAATTTACAGCGACAGGCGTTGTGTATCTTGCACCGTGGTGCTTTCAATCTCCAATGGAGCAATTAAAATTATTGGAGACTGGTTCAGCAGTAACCGTACAAAGTTATATGGCATACATAAAAGATTCCACAAGGCTTCTAGCTAATCCTGGCTTACATCCTTCCGTTAGACCAGACGTGGCTACGTTGTCCCTGATTTTAAATCATTTTAAACAACGCCACATGGATAGCGCCTTAAATAAGTTTATAGTTAGAAGGTAAATCTAAAATCTACTCATCTTTCATTTTTAATATTATATTTTGGTAAAATATACATTGACCATTGCAGGTACGTAGTTGCCACAGGAAGTGGAGTACTGGAAGTGTATCCAGGTATGGTTTTGGATTCTGGCCTGGATCCAAAAAGAAGAGCTTGGTACGGAAAAGCAATGGAGCATCCTGGAAAATTAGTCTTGAGCACACCATACTTAGACGCTGGTGGAGCAGGATACATAGTGACATTAAGTAACACAGTCTACAAAAGTCAAAATACAAATGTGCCACATACTAGCAGTGACCCTATCTTAGCCGTTTTATCGCTGGACGTAACAATGGGTTATATTTCACGGCTCTTATCAGAGATGTATCCCTTCTGCGACAATTCGAATGTCAAATGTTTTCTAATGGACGACAAGGGTTACTTGATATCTCATCCGTCCCTTCTGGAACCAACGAGCAAAGTGGAACAGCAACACTTAACTCACAAGGAACTTCTGGTGGCCACTGATATTTTAGATCACAAATACTTTGTCAAGAAGAAACTGTGCGCTAGCTATTTAGATGGCACTACACAGAGATACTATCAGTTCAACACATCCTTGGAAGAGGTCCTTACAAATATTATTCATGGTGAACATTGCGTAAAGTATCAAATTGCTGCTGTTCCTGGCACCAATATGTTCCTTGGAGTTGTCAACGTGACTTGTAATATCCTGAGGGCTTTCTGCCCGTGCAGCACAATGGATAGATCTTGTCTAAATTGCCAGAGGATGGAACAGACAGAGTGTGAATGCCCTTGCGAATGTGCTCTGTACTCCGCAGGCTGTACCCAGTACAATATCAGTGGACTGGAGCCTTGTCCAGCTCCGTATGAACAAGGAGTAAGTTTACAGACACCCTGGGCACAGTCAGTTTCACTGAAATCATGTCCTTCCTTCAATTGCAAGGCCTATGAGACTATGCAAGAGTGCTTAGGGGTTGTGGGTTGTCAATGGTGTTTTATTGACAGCGACGGTGAAAGTTTACTGCAGGCGCCATTTTGCTCAGACATGTCTCTTTGCTTCAAAGGTATCTTCGGATCTCTGATACCTTATGGGGATGGAACTTACAGTACGCTGCTCATATCTTATATTTTATTCTCTCATTTTAAAATAGAATATAAAATATTCATCATTTTCTGTCTTTTTCTCCTCTTTAGATTCTCATTCCACAGATGAAATAATGTCTCGTGAGTGGCCTTCGGTGGGTCCAGTCGCCGGTGGAATATTGGCTTTTGTGCTTGTTCTTGGCATCACCCTATTTTGCTATAGACTGCGTACCGTCCAATCGGGATTAGAGCATCAGTGCCTGCATGTGCACACCGCGCCAGACACACTGCGCATGTCACATTTAGATGGCGATGGTGAACCCATGGAATTGGATCAGACAAAGGGCAATCTGGATTCTCTTCTTAGGGATGCTGTGGCACCCATCTCGCCTTATAGGGTATCTACCAATTATAGAAGACCTCCTGGTGGTGATAGTGATCATGGCTATAGCACAATGACACCACACGATGACTCCGAGCAACAACCATTTGCTGAGCCGTTGCTCATCGTCGGAGGAAGTACCGAGCCTGATCTCGTGAGACAAATTGTCACTCCACCATCCCCAACAACACATCTTGGTTCTCCACATCATGTTCTGGCACCTGTCACTGTACATCGTAACATGGAAACAAATTATTGTTAGCGATTAGCCATCGAATTGGCTAAACTCCAGGTAAGCTGTGCACTTTGAGACATTTTCACGTTATTTTCTTTCAAAAGAATGAGTTGCATTATAGAGACTGCCCGATATCCAAACAGTGTACAGCTAGAATCAATCTTAGCACAATCGAATGGAAAAGAAACTTAAACTGTGGAAGCTCTGACAACTTGATTCCTTGCAGCTATAATATGTTTACTTAATTAGAAAAGTTTGAATTAAAGTTTTTCACGTTTGAGCCATCGGATATTGTATAGACAGCATACTATTTTGTAATTCAATATTTTTCTCACACACCCAGTCGACTTAATTCTTACTATTGCAACGGTCACTTACCAATTATTATTGATAAGTTCTAATTTTCTTATTAATTAGATCATATATGTGTAGCATAATATTATTCCATTTACAAGTGACAGAAATAGGTGCTACAAAGCCATTACTACAAAGTCAAGTGCGATGTTAACTCTTCTAGTTGTATTTATCCAACAATCGGTGTATGTTTTAACTCCGTGACACGGAAAACGTTTTATTCTTCTTTAAGTTAATGATGTATCATCAGAGTTTAGTTTATTTTTTATGAAGATATATAATATTTGTAAATTATTTCCGTATCATCACACTCCTTATATTATTCTCTTTTTCTCACAATGATCTTTTAATTTCGTTAATGTTTTTTTTTTTCCTCAAGCAGCTGACACTCTTTCACTTTCATATACTCTGTCTATGTACATAATTTACTCACAAAATCATGTTTTGTCATAACATTCTGTTTTACACTATCACACGGCAAATCTGACCTTCAACCGAAACTCGGTGATACCCATAAAAGTTCATGAGCATTAGAAGCAACGATATTTTCATAGATCACGGGAAACGCGGGCCCAACTTTACAAATCGGAATTAATCCAACAGACTGAATTAATAAAAGCGGTGACGTAAATTAGTATGTAAGAAATAAAAGGAATTTATATACCGCATTTTACAGAACTTAAGCATTAAGTAAATTAGTAACATTTTACTGTTGTGTATAGCAGCCGCACAAGAATAAATTGACCTATACGTATATTTTATGTACAAATACGTAAGATAATTGTTAAATAATCTAATACGTGAAACGTACAAATGATTATTCGATTAATATAGTACTCAATCAGGATTCTTATGCATGTGATAAGTGATCGTGTCACGCTATTCACGAAATTATTATTTGAAATGGAATTGTACGAAGATAAATATATCTTCTTACTATTTTTTTAACTCACAGCATTGCGCAATTGTGCGTCAACATAGTATGATCAAAATTATCTTTAAAATTTGTAAGTGCACTGCACATATCTTTTTTCATACAGTTAACAAAAAACCCCAGTGACTCTTGATATCGCGTGAAACTTTGAGAAACTCTCATGCCATTCTTAAGTATTTCTTTAAGGCTTTAAGGTACAGTTATAAAATAAGTACAATATTGTCCAGTGCTTAATCGTATCTTCCAATAGTAATTCTTTAATAGCGTATGGTATTAATATTTCGTATATAGTAATACCTATATCCAATTACCATGGCAGCTTATGTCTTGCCAGTATTTTACTGCCATTTTATAACTATGCTATGCAGTTAACGCGAACAAAGTTATTACAAGTAACATAAAGTATCTTTGCTAGAAATCTTACGTACAGAAAGTACGCAATTTTTATATGTTGTATCTGTATTTTTATTATTAAATGATTTTACATGAATTAATTTATTGTCTTGTACGCGTACATCTGTTTTACCCAAAACTTCTGTACTCTATCCTGTGACTGTGCATCTAGGAAAACTAAGAGAGCACCGAGGAGACATACATAAATATTTATTTTTGCTCATAATTATTCAGTGTATAAGTAGTTTTGTTGTACAAGTGTATTACGACATATTTTAAGCCTAACATTTTATTATAGCATTTGTCCCGGATTAAAATGACAGAGCATGTCGTTATTTTAAGGAACATATTCAGGAGTACAATTTTTGTAGAGCTTATAAGATACATTGTGTAGAATTGCTTTGTTTAACAATAATTCTCTTTAGTTTTCATTCGTATTAAAGAGGTTATATAAAAAATAAAAGAGTTTATTCTCTTTTTTTTAGAATAGTGATTTCAGTATATAAATAGGATATATACTGGTAAAACATTAAATATTTCTGATTCACTCGACTTTTGAAATTGGTAGCAATGATACTATCAATCGGTAATATATATATTAATATATATATTAATAGGTTTTCAAAAATGAATAGTGAAATTCTCAATTGAACTGGATCTCATGGTCATTCATATATAAGTATAAATGCTTTAATTGGTGCTCCGTCTTAACGCAATATAAAGTTCAACTTTCAAATATTTTTTCATCCATGGATGTTGACTAGGTCAAATAATACTAGTTAATATCATTT
>JARPRH010000708.1:618512-628613 GCA_031763665.1 Calameuta haemorrhoidalis
ATTACGATTCTTTTTCGGAGACTTTTTTTCTGATGCGAGAATTCCTTCTTGCGACTGGAGACTTGGCTTTCATTGTTTGGACAGAAAAGAAAACAGTTGGGGAGTGACGATAGCCCGTTGGGATGTTACGGATGTATTTAATTTAGTGATTTGTCATTTATTCGGATTTATGATGATTGTCGATGCATTGTGAAATTATTGTATACGTATTATCGCGTACCACAGCGTGACCTCGACGTTCGCAATGCTTTCGTCGCTTTGTTTTTCGTTTACGATTACAATGTCTGATTTTGTTTATAAGCTTTGAGCGCATCCTCGGTGCGTTCGTACGACTGCATCGCTTGCATCGCGGATTTTTTTCTGCACTTTATGTGCAACGTACGAATATTTATAAAATTTTTGCTTTCATTGTCTTTACCGCGTTATGATTATTCGTGTCCAGTTGAGAGTTGAGAATTGAGAATTGAGAATTGTTACACAATCGAGACTGCACGTGAAAGGCAAAAGTAGTCGGGAGGGATTTTCTGATCCGAAAGAAGAGTGTTTCCAATTTGTCGAAAAGTAGAGAGAGATTTCTTCATCTAAGAAATGACGGTACAAAAGATAGAAATAACCGCTGAGCCGGCTTGCTCAGACTCTTTTTTTCTGGCCTTCCTGTAAAGCAGAGATTCTCAAACGGAGGACACGGTCCAAGCGTACCGACTGTAGACGCGCTCGAAGAGGACGACAGCCAGGTCGACGGCGACGTAGATAAAATTCAAACGATCCCACGAGACTATCTTTAAAGTCCTGTTACGCTCGCGAGGATCGCGCGAAGCTTTCCTTATCAGCATGCTCGACGCACGATCTCGGCGAACCTCGTAATCTCTTTTATGTACCAGAGGGGATGCCAGAGTGACAGTCGTAAACATCAAGCGTCCACGATACGTGTGTACCTATGTACCAGCTTTTGATCATCTCCGTCTGTCTGTCTCTGTCTCTGCGCATCCCCTTTCCTTCGTTCCATGCTCATCCTCTCACTCCCCGATGATCATGGATCAGCAATAGTTTGACCGTGATGCTGTGTAGTCATATGTAAATCTGTAAACACTGGACCTCGTCATTCATATTAATACCCACCTGGTCCGGGGGTTCTCGGTACGAGTCCCGTGCGAACGTCGTATTATAACGCCCGCGCCACGCGATTTCCTAAGGCGTTGCGCTCGGTTTTACGCAGTTTCGCGCAGTTTCGCGCAGTTTCGCGAGGGACGCCGAGCGTCGCGGTGTCTTTTAAACGGTTACGAGCGACAAGATTCAGACTCTCACGGCTCGTCGAAGAGGCGCGATCGCCTCGTGCGAAGATCCAACCGGAGTTCACGCGTGCGTCCGCGCTTAACGTATCCCCGTTTCTTTCTGTTTATCAGTTAACAACCCCCATCGTTCTACATGAGAACGCCCACGACGTACGACCTGAAACGGGCCTGGGACCAAGCTCCCGTGGAGCTTTATTTGGGTACCCGGTTCTATTTCGTCGTATAGAGTGCGCTTTCCTAATATCTAATAATGCCCGATGGTGTTGCTCTTATTACTAATATTAGTAGGTTAGACTATCCTCGTATTAGCGATACGGTGAATCGGCAGTGCGTATCCGCCTTACGGGACCTACCCGGTCTCTGACTCATTGCGGCAACGTACATCACAGCCATTCCGTGCATCGTCTGGGAGACACGGCGGATCGTACCTCGTTTCACGGCTGCGTCTTCTACTTGGTTGGTTAGCACGTCGACCCTCGGGATTCACAATATATCCGTGAGGTCTCGCGTCTTCCGATGGGCAGATCATCGTTATCGTTCACGACTTCATCCGTAGACGCTGCTGCTGTTGCTGCTGCTGCTGCTGCTGCTGCTGCTTACATTCGGAATTCGAGACTCGGTGCACGCTTGGATTACGTTTCGCTGAACTCAGGACGTTCACTCGTACGTCACACGAGCGAGATAATCGCCAGGGAGATATAAATATTTATACCTTGGCGGAATTAGAGTCTTGGGTTTTCTGGATGAAATGGGGCGGGGGATAAGCTCTACCGGGTTAATCGCGATACTTCTTTTTTGCATTTTTTTTCGCCTTCAATTTGTAAATCAAGTGCGTCTCGCGTTAACCCGCCTCGTACTATCCTAGTTGTGTAACGGGGTGCTCGAAGACGGTCTCCCTAAAACTTTCGAACGAGGTCGCGCGCGCGCGCGCGCTTTATGACCATGCAAAAATATCTGATGACTAATCGGCGTCCTTGAACTTATGTTTCTAGCCTCGACGCAGGTGGTTTTGACGGTGCAGCAGAAGCCAGTTGCAGCTGGGCTGCAAGTTGGCCTCACGGGTCAGCAACATCAGCGACCAGCCAGCCTGTCGGCCGGCTCCACCATGGTGTCGCCGCCGCAACCCGCGACGACGTCCCTTCATAGGGCGTCCACGGCACCTGCGGGCGGCGCGCCATATAACGCACGTATTACGGGGCCCCAGCCCGTCGACGTAAGTCCTAGTCCCAACCGGAAGTTCCGCAACCCCGTTGCATTCCTAAGACGCGACTCACACAAGTCTATCGAATCTTCACGCACGACTCTTCTCTCTACTTCTTCGTCTTCTATCTACTGTCCTTCTACTTCTCTTGATAATGCTGCTGCCTCTTCTTCTTCTTCTTCTTCTTCTTCTTCTTATTCATCTCCCATTACTTCCTCACGCTTTCATCTAACACAGAGAGCATGGATGGCTCCAGTCTCGCCGCTGCTATCGCGACACGTAAGGCACACTTATTTTTATTTTCTTTGCTTCGTTTTTTTTTCTACACTTCCGTACCGTTATACGATTCTTCCTTTTCTCTAATATTTTATTCTTTTTTTTTCTCACTATACTCATGCTTCCGACTTGATCTTTTCATCTGTTTATACTTATATTTCAGCTTCTCGAGTCTCAGAGTCTCTCGTTACGTCTCAACCTAAATCCTGTCGCCTCATTGTAATCGTGGATCGTTTTCTTTGACGTTACAGCACGAGAAGAAACGGCAGTTGGAGACACAACGTGCTCACACGTTTCAGCTGATGTTGGAAAAGGAGAAGAGCTACGTCGAAAACCTACGTAGCGAATTGGCAAAAGCTGGAGCTGGCGCTGGACACGTTAACAACGCCGCCTCGCTGCAGGCTGAGCTTGCTGGGGCTGAGAGAAGAGTGCGCACGTTGCAGGAGCAGCTCGATGCCATCACTGCCAACGACCAGGTGCGTTTTCAATTGATACCAAATCGCTTTTGTGACACGCTTACATATCGGTTTGGATTATTATCATTTTTCACATATATATATACACATCTATATTAGCCATGTACTCGACAGACCCATTGAACGAAGCACCATGCTGGGAAATTTGGACAGATATATTATTTACAAAGATCACAAGACGTCAAAGTATGATATAACGGATCTGTAAAGCCTGTTGACCTTATCCGATACAATGGTGCCTGGTCCAATAACGCTTAACGATACATATTCATCCAGCTGGGGCTTTCCCCGAGGGGTCAGAGCTGAATATTCGAGTCTCGCGATTTCATTTTAAAAGTACACCGCGAAAACGACTGTCCTGTTACTACACCCTGCTGTGTATATACATGTATGTCGGACCGAAAATTGAGGTCTTAATCGTCATTCCGCGAAAGTGATAATTAACAGTACCACAATTGCCCCCCTTGTCGGAACGTTCTTGCGTCATTAAGAATACAAGATTAATAGTGTACAGGGATACGATAGTAAGCGCCTCTGCGTAACCGTGATTAAGTCGGTGCGTAAGTGGTCCAAGGTAAATGGTGTGCGTATCTTTTATAGGCTTTTGCTAACCTAACATAACCTGCTTTTGTTGTGTCTCTCTTACAGCTTTGCTCGTTGGTAACAAACACCCCGTCCTCTCCTGGGCATTATTCGCCTTTGAGCAGCAACCCTGGCGACGTGCCGCCGCCCCTGCCTTCTCGCAATTCCCTGTCCATGCAAACCCTCTCGCCGCCTCCTTTGCCACCCCGACCGCCACCCTCAAACACGCACAACATAGTTCAGTCGGAGCTGGAGCGACAACTGCTGACTCATTTAACGCCCCCCAACACCAGTCACGGCATACCTAACTCTGTAAGTAGTCTAATCACCTAATCACCTAATCACCTAATCATCCTCGAATTCTACTTTGTTGCGTTCGTTGGACTCGCGAAAGCGTCTCTGTTCCTTATCCAATGTCATTTGTCTTTCTCTGTTTATTCTTATTCTCGTGTTAAACTGTTTAATGGGATTGTACGCAGGTACCATAGTTTTTATCCGAAGCGCAAGATCCGTTACTGTATTCATTGTATCCCAGGTACGAATTTGTTCAAGCATATGAGTAATACGAGAAATTTGTTTTGATGTTATCTTGGGTTAAAAATTCTTTATCAATTGTCATACACTGAACACACATGCTTCAAATACTTATCCAACGCTTAATGTAATAATCATCTATGTTGATTTGTATCTCCCTAACATTATTATCTAAGGAAGACGAGAAGACTTGGTAATGACTAATGTAAATAAAGAGTATTAACGGTGTACTGTCATACACGAGAGTTATATATTATGTAATTGGTATCTTCGAATTAACCCATAAAACTTTTCTGGTGAAAAAAAAAACGAAAAAAAAAAAAAACGTCTCCTCGCGACTTCCCAGAGGATGATTCTTGAATCCATCGCGAACGCGATATTGACTTTTAATGTGATTTATCGAATTCCTTAAAACTCGTTTAAACGTTCATTGCCGCATATGTCTATCTTATCATTTTCGTAAGTCCCTTATCGCTGAACTTGAAACGTCCGAGAGAGCAGAATATATACTCAGTCCATTATAGTTTTCGCAGGGTGCGAATCTGGGTTCCCTGAGTTCCCTGAGCTCCCTGAATAAGCATCAACGAACGAAATCGAGTCCTGAGCAGCTGGGCGCGACAATGATATCACCGTCCGAAGCGAGCCGACGTCTGATAGCATCCGAGTCGATGAATGATCTGTCGCCGCCGAAACTTGGTCGTCATAGCGGAATTGATTTGGATGATCCTCCTCACGTTACTCCGCCAGGAACACCTCCGCCGCCTTATCCCATACCCAGTCCAGGAACAGATATTTCTTCCTCCACGTTGAATGACGTAAGTTCTTGCGATGCCGATGCGACGAGTTCATTTGTATTTGTTGCTTCGTTACGCTGCGTGTTTTATTCTCTTTCATTTTTTTTCTCTCACACGGTATACGCAAAGAACTCAATTCCTATTTCTCCACAGAGTGTACTCGAGAGCTACGTCACCGTCTCGCCGCCACGTCATATAATAGCGAATGAGAGCAGTCCCGGTTTACCGCCACTTCAGCAGCCGATCATGTCCATGGAAGACGACGATATGAGCGATCAAGAAGTGGTAAGCTGTGTCAAGCGAATAAGCGCGAACTGCTCAGGGTCGTGTGCTAGATTCACTCTGTCAAAGATTCACAATTATTGATATTTTGACAGGGCCAGTTGGAAGATCACGGACCGTTTAAGTCGCTATCGAGATTATGGGAACATCACGCGCATCTTGCTGTATTTATTAATTATGTCCTGTCAAACAGTGACCCCTCCAGTCTGGTAAGTCTCAATGCTATCGTTGTACTTTACCGCTTTCTTATTATCGCTCTATGGATTTATTGTGTAATCCTTGTGGTATCCTTTTCTCCTCGATGACCCGCGGTTAATTCAATCTCTTGGCCGGCCGGTACTGGTGGCGCTTCGTGGATTTGTGCTTTCCAAAATTCATTATGTTTTTCAAGATGCAGTTGATGTTGATGCAGAAGATGCAGTTACACAATGCACTTGTTCAAATTTGACTTTCTGACGAACTAAGATAACTGCTTCCGGTGAATGTTGATCGCGTTCTTTCTTATAAGTTGTGTCGCGATGTTTCAGTTATTTTACTTGGTAACGGATCTGTACAAGGAGGGCAACGCCAAAGAGATGAGAAAATGGGCTTATGAGATCCACTCAAGCTTTCTAGTACCTGGTGCTGTGAGTATTTTATTGATTTACTCGACTGGTAAGGTTGTTACGGTTTAGCGAATTTAATAAATACAAATATTTTGTCTTTCCTTCGCAGCCCCTGCGACTGAATAACGTGGACGAGAACGTTGCTCGCGAAATCGACGATGTCCTCTTGAAGGAGTCCGACAAGGAGGAGATATTACGAAAGGTAAGTTTCCATTGGGATTGTACGCGAATAACGAGCATTACGTTTAATCTTCTCGCACCTGTGTACTTCAGATATTCTGGAAGGCGAGGACACGCGCGAAGGAGGAACTGAACGAGCAGCTGGCGGATTTTCAACAGAAGAGAACGGCCGGTCTGGGCACTTTATTCGGGCCGAGCGACGCTCAGCTGGACGAAAGTGCATCCGACAAGACTAGAGAGACGAAAATCATCGAGACTTACCTTTTGCCAAAGATGGAACCCTATCTGTGAGTATCCATAGAATCGCAAAGTGCAGGTTCGAAGGACCTCGGTATTTACGATCTCAGGACATTTGGCTATTATACTCTCTAATGCGAAATAATTTTGATGATGTTTTTAGAGAGGACATCGAAAAGGACCAAGTCGATCTTCGTCAATTTACAACGGCAGCTGGTCTGGCGACGATATTAACGAAAATTTTCCAAGTACGACCAGTGTCTCTTGATCGGGTACCCACCTTCGTTGCGAAAGACAAATCGAATATCAAGGCGCGGCTGCTCACTGGTAAAACGCGAAAAATGACGGTCAGGGGTCATCACTTTGTAGCTCAACAATACTTTACGGTCACATACTGTAATCACTGTCAACTAATTATTGGGGGCATCGGTCCTCAAGGTTATCAGTGTTGCGGTACGTAAAGGCGGACAGACGTATGTTTTCTAGTCGAAACTCTAACGTATTTTGGCATATGTTATGTAATCTGTCTAGGTAGTAGAAGAAATATGGGGAGAGTCTGCACAATGTATCTAGACACTTATTTGCGGGTACGATGTAAACCAATCATTATCATTGAAATGTTTGGGCATAGATTGCTCGCTGAGTGTGCATCGTCAGTGCGTGCGGGTAGTTGAGGAGAACTGTCCTGGGCCAATGGTTAGAAAGGAAAGGGATCGAATCAGCAAGCTGATGGAGCGCATCCGTTCGGACAAAAAGACTTCCTCGCATCATCATCATCATCCCCAGCATCCACCCCAGCATCACAGTGAGTACACAATGACAATAATCAGATATTTAATTGCCCTATCACTATCAATATTACCATCTAGTCGCCTTCTCGGAGTCGAATGCATTTATCAGTCAAAGGATATCAGGATTGCTTGCTTATACGCTTCACTTGTATCCCATAAACAATGTCACTTGTATGACAAAACAATGGGATTTCTTTCTACGTGATAACTTTTTATCGGATAATCACTCTAAAAGTTTAAGAGTTACAGAGTTGTCGTTAAAAAGAGTCTCACGAAGCCACAATTGTTATTGTTCTAGTCGACCGATTAAAGAGGAATGACGACGACATGGGCGTCCTGACGGATGGGGAGAACGGTGAGTTTTATTTATACCTATGTTAATCATTCTGCTCTTTATGGCGTACATACATACGTACGATACACATTTTATTTATATCGAAAACCAGACATTCATCCTTCGTGTCGGAGATCGCTATCTACTTATTTCTATTACCCGTTCAAATTCTTCCACAAGCACGTCTATTGCCGTGATCATCGCAATGAACTGTGATGTGGACTATTTTCGTATCCATATCGACATTTCAATTAAATATCTACATCAGATATAAAGCACTAAGCAAATACGATCAGACACGATTCGATATCGAAGAAATCCCGTATTTCTATTTCGTATTTCGTCAGTAGATATACCATCTGTACACGATAAATGGCGAGTGTCGTCAACGAGTGTCGTACATGAAACATTTTATGTCTCTGTCACGTAAAAAGCGACTTTCGCGAAAAGGATCGGTGCACTCGGAGTTACTTAATGCTGTCAAATGGTTTACTTACATCGAGGAGACCGGTAAGTCGATCCAAGAGATCATTACAAGACGCATCATCAGCTGCGAAGAAGATGGGAATTTACTCAAAATCATGCAGATGCTTGTCGATCGTCATCGTGGTACCTCGGTATCGTCATTTAGCACGTCACCTCAACGATTACCTATTGGTTTACAGCGGGACGAAGATTCACATAAAAATAATGAATCGACGTATCGACACATAAATTCTAGTTTGTTTCCACATCCGATACGGAGGAAAAAAAAAAGAAAAATTCTTACCAATCCCAATTTCATGCCCGCTAATGCCATTTTCCAAAGCGGTAGTAAAACCCGTAAAGCTTATTTATCGAAGTTTACATGGACTTTGACATGTTTTAACATGCAACCGACGTAAGCACGAAATGATATTTGGTCCAGCGCCAGCAGCCGATTGGCTTCAGAAGTCAAACGTGCCGAATATTTCTCGATACCGATAAAATTGATAAGTAAAAATAATCATAACGTATCCCTTACCCAAAGACAATAGAAATGATTAAAATTGACTGTAGCATAACACACTTAACTGTAGCGACAATGTCTGTTGCATCAGCTGGTAATGATCAATTAATGGCAGAGCCAATTAATTTAATTAACGTTAGACCCGACGCTCGTACGTTCCTCCTTCGCCTTTTCGGCTTTTAGCCTTTTCGGCTTTTCGGCTTTGGCGCCACAGTACACTCTCGGTCTCCCGATACACTCTGGTAGCAGCGTAGCACATTGTGTGTACATACGCGGTTCAAGGTTATTCCTTCGGTGGAATATTAATTTCGATAGCAAACGTTGTATATCACCAGCTGGCCATTCGCGTAACTATCTATTTACGGCTCCCCCTCCCTCCATTACGTCTACCCCACCACCCTAACGAACGCTGCTTCTCGTACACCGGCAGAGCGTCGTAAATCGAAATGGAAGTCAATTCCGGTTCTAAATTTTTCTAATTGAATAATAATTAGGATAAATTTTTCAAAATCTCTCCTTCTCCCGTAGACTCTTTGAATTCCTGATATAAAGCTAATATTATACGTCTGCAATTTTCTTTATTTTAAAATGACGTTCTTAAGTACGCTTCTTACGTAAATATTTTTTTTTACTCGAGCAATATCCGTTCATTCTTAGTAATAGCATACAAATGCAAAAACGGAAAACCACTTTCGATAAGCTCTGGCTTATCTTTCTCTGGCAACTTTGGAACGTCCACGACGATCCTTGATACAAATTTTCGCCTTGAAGGATAAAACGTGATTTTTACCACGCGTGGAATTACACTTTATCCGTATATCGTTAGTTTGCTTTTTCTTTTTTTTTAAATAATCCTTACATTCGCAAACGGTATCGCCTTCGTGCCATTACTTGACTGGGGGTACCCCCTAATTATTGTTACGGCCCTGACTGGCGCGTCTACGCGCTGCCTCTATCAGCCTCGTCGGGTGAGAGAGAGAGAGAGAGACCGCTGAACCGCACTAAACTCCACCAAACACATTTCACAGTTCAACCGTTCCCAGTGCGCATCGCGCGCTTTTAACTCGACGATCCCCTTCGGCGTCGGCGTCGGCGTCGCGACGGTCTGTCTCTCGTTCGCTTGAAATATAATAAAATACACGTGAATCCGTCGGTACCGTCGGACAGTGAAGTTAGTATCGATTGATCGAAGTGTTAAAGAAAAACTAAAGCTACGTTCGGTTATGTTAAATCGACGTAAACTAATAATATCGATTCTTATTGACTGATCTTGCGCCTCTGTCTAATTTATTCTGTATATATCTATACGTTGTACTATCGTAATACGGATTGACGTTTCAAATTGAACTTTTCTTTTTTTTTTCAATACCGTTGAATTACTCTTACTTATCAAAGCATCATTGTACTGTCTTCTCTCGATGCTCCTTTGTGTCTCTCATTGTTGTTTACCATTGAAAAAGCTCGTCGAGCAGCTTCCATTTTCACTCGCTTTCATTCTCACCGGAAGTTTCATTTCTGTCGTTCACTCT